>JABFPM010002233.1:0-17299 GCA_022817325.1 Idris sp. 1 HC-2018 | reverse complement strand
TGTTGATTTTATCTTTTAAATACAAATTTGGCATTATTCGATATCCTTTTTTTAATCAAAAGTTTAAAAAAAAGAAAAACAACGTCGGAGTTGCAAAAATTAAAAAAAAAAAATAATAATAGGAAGAAGTGTTTTGTGCTAAATTGTGAATCAGCACAAGCAAAAAATGTGGAATTTTCTTTTCACAATTTTCTAAAAAAATAAATAGTAGTTTCATTGAAATTGAACATTTATTTGGAAATAAGGAAAAACTTGATCGACATTATGTGTGATGGAAAAATTTGGATATCAACCGAAAAAGTGATATAGCTGGACTCATTATTTATTTGCCCTGCATTTAAAAAAAGAAAACTTTACTCTAACAATTACGAAATTCAAATAATTTAGTTAAAACATAGTAATATTGTCAACAATAGTGATGTATGAATTGTTTTTTAATAAAAAACTTCGAAAGACTGAACAAAATTTTAAAGAAAGACGCAATTCCGGCTGAAAATCTCACCTTTTATTTAGAGCCATGCAAAAATAGAAGAATTTTACGAGCGGCGGGTGCATAAAAAGTTTTTAAAAAATTAATTAAAATGAAAAATAAAAAATTGTTTTACCAAATAAAGCATTTTTTATCCAATAAAATAAAAACTTTATGGGTTTACAATCTGTCAGACCGAAAATGTGTACTAGTCGCCGCCATGACAGTAGCGATCACAACGCCACCAACGAATTTTGCGGGTCCCAATTATCATTTCTGCTACTTCATTGAGTGCATCGTTTAATAAGATACAAGGACCGGTGCTGTTTGACCAAATTTCAGAGGCGTTGATTATACATGTTATTTAAGAGACGACAGCTGAGGATTTCCTATATGACAACCATTTGAATATACAGATGTGTCACAAGTGTAAAGTTGGTGAATACGTAATGACCGTGTATCCTAATAACAGGAATTCAGACATTCCTGTTAGACATCCTACGCTATTTTGAATATTGTGAATTATTGAAGCTTGAACGTCGACCATATGTGCTTATGCAGCTGCAAATAGATAAGTGATGTAAAGTGCACAGTCATGTATCTCGGTTAAGATTTACTTTTTATTAATTTCCAAGCCATTAGGTTGATTAAACTTTATATTTTTGGACAGATTTATTTCTTCCTTTTTAGTAATTATTTGATTTTCTCAACAAAGTTAGCCAAAACTGTTAATATCATTTAAGTGTCTTCGATATATATGCAAAACACTCAAATGGAATGCAATAATCCGGTTTAAAACCTTGAGTAATGTAATTGGAATTATTCTAATGCTCTTTGTCGTAAAGTCTTAGGCTTTTCTTAACTCATTCGCAATGCTCCTTACAGTTTATGATAAAATTTCGCGTGCCAACAAATTTGAGAATGATTTTTAAGCTCAAGTTCAATTGAGTTAACTTTGAATGTAGGTTATAATTTATTATTTTCGAAAATTTAATCTTATATTAAAATTAACAAAGATACAAAATTATTAGTTACAGAAATTATTTTTAGGTTGGGATTTTAAAAAGTTACCTTAAATTTTCAATTTCAATTCAGAAATTAATATAAATTTTAATTTAAATTTTATAAATCGCTTATATTTTTTTAATTTTAGGGTAAGTTAACTTTTGTCATTTCAAATAGAAAATTGCATATGCTGTAAAATGTCAATCTCCTTAATTGGAACCAATTTAAATGTAAAACAATTTGAAATAGGTTGACAGATTCACAGTCCAGTTGACAATGCAAAATTTATTCGCAAGTTTTTTAAATCCGTAGCAAGGGCTTACACGCAAGTCATGTGTATATGTTGATGTAAGAGCCAATGGCTTAAAGGATTGACCCACACGTTGTAATCCTCGAGCTTACCGATTCGACACCTATCTTTAGTTACTTTTAGAAAATGTTTACTTTCTACCTTTGAAAAAATACCGAAAAAACTGTTTATGTCCAATTTAATGGTTTGATGAACAAGTGTTTTTATTCGAATTTTCTCTTTTAATTTGCAGCTTTTTTTCAATGCTCCTTTTTTTATATTTATTGCATTTCATTTTCTGTTTATACAATATGCAAATACCCTTTTTATCCAAGGTTGCTTTTTTCCTGTTTATTTTGATTTCGAAAAATGTTGTTTTATTTACGTGATTGACTCTATTAATTTATTATTTACATTCTGAAATCCATACTGTTTACTAGTTTAATTGACTTTTTCTTTTTTTTTTCTCAAGCAATGTTTATTTTACGAGTTTCAATTCAATTATACCCACAGTTAAATAAAGATTTATCGATTTATTTTCCATTTCATCTCTCATTTTCTTAATTTTGATGGATTACCGCGCGATGTATCGTATCATGTGTATTAAAGACGGTTTTCTCTTTAAAAAAATATTTTTCTTCAGATCAAGCAAGTAAACCGATACTTCTAAGTATGCTAAACTGCTTAAAGTAACGTGTTCACTTAACCTACATACAGTTTTCATCTTGTAAATTAGGATTGAACAAGGCAACTTGCAGAAAGTTTTAGCGTATTTTAGCTTGAAATTAAAATACTTTTTTTCTTATTTCAACTCTCGTGAAATCGTTCAATCCACAATTATTATATACAGAAACACGTTTTGTCTTTCTTTATAAGTAGACAGCGCTGTCATGGTTCAGTCAAAACAATAAAAACGTCGTAGACATAATATTCCTCCAGTTAAATCTTGTTTATGACTTGTTATAAAAAAGAAAGATGGAGGCCAAAACTTGGAAAATTTTACCGAATGTCTCCGACAAGTTACCTTTTGAATAAACAACTTGCGATATTAATTAGCTTAAGAAGTTTCAACAAGCCCTTAAAGATGAATCGTTATAAGTTCACGCGGCTCAAAAAAAGAAAGGCATTTTACAAGCCAATAAAATCTCAGCTTCCAAGTGGAAATTGCTCTCGCCAAAAAGTTAGGCACTTTTCAACGAAATTAATTTCTTTTTCTCACGTCGACTTCTGTAACACATTGCAAAACAGAGGAAAAAACATAGAAATTACATGTGAGAATTAACTGCAGTTTTAAGTCCATAAGTCTAAATGGAATACGTATATAAATATAGTTATTTAGACAAGAACAAAAAATAGTTCAAATTTTTCTCACTCGCAGTTATAAATTTACAAGTTAACATCACTGTCACATAAATTTAAATAGATGAATTTCCAAGGCGAAACCTGGAAGAAAGATTCATTTCTTCGTAAGAAGAACAAGAAGAAGAGGAATTAATGATGAATACGAATTTACTCGTTATTCAATTCTCAAATATATTTTTCTGCTTTGTTTTTCAGATAAAGGTTTAAGATTAATTTACTTAACAAAATTTTGCAGCTTCATCTAATGAAAATTCATATTTGAATTCATTAGCTATTTTCTTACAATTTGATTATTTCTATGTCTATTTATGTGTATATATAATATATATATATATATATATACACTTGTAACCAGTTTCCAAGAAACAGTATAATCCAGCAAGGAATTTAAGGGATTTTCGAGAACGATTATGGATCCACTTGCTATCACCTAATTCTACGTAAAGGGAATATGCTTGCTTGCTTTATTGAAAATATTCAAGTGGATGGATTTCCATGTCATTGTGAGACTGTGTCTGCGGTAATCCGAATGGTTTCTCTTACATCCAGCGGAATTATTATGGGATATTTTCAGCGATTTTACGAATCACCCAATTTGATGTATACAACTTTGACATCAATAAACAGTTACTAATTAAATTGTATTGAATTTCTTTTTTTTTCTATTTACTTTCAATATTTTTGAGATTATTTATTTGAGGTTATCAGTAGATACTTTATCAAAAATATTGTTCTCTAATCAACTATTATACCCCGAGTAACAATTTCAAATGGGCATTGGTTGGGGCCTTATGAGATGAATCTGGGGCCTGATTAAAGAAACTGACTGGTGCCTTATAGGGAATGTAATGCATCCGAGATTGAGGCTTCGTAATGGCATTCCAGTGAGGATGCCTCAGTAAAACCCTGCCAGGTTCTAGAACAAAAAACCCTATGGGTCCTAACAAGGTTACAATGATTTGATCCTGGTATATTATATATCTATTAAAAATCTTCCGATAATATAATTAAAATGTATAATAATTGAAAATAAATTAATCTTAACAAAAAAATTCCTTAGGGCAATAATACAAGTCCAAATTAGTATAATTATTTGGCAATCACTTGTAAACTTATAATTCAAAATTCATAGATCATAATTTTATATTTAACCTAAATTTCAAACCTAAAAAATGATTAAATTCTACAAATAAATATATACTTTACCTGGAAAAAAAACAAAATCTCAATCTGTAGGTTTAAAAATGAATTATTTATTTATAAAACAAAAATTATTTATTTATTTCATTATAAAATATATTTAAGAAAAATTGACTTCTAAATTGTTGATGTGCACATTTCGAAGTCTAAATATCTATTGAATTCAGTCAGAGATTCCTAGCGTTAGCTACTGCCTCCCACCACGAAATGTAGTTCCCCCACTACTCACATGGTTGATGTATGATATTTCTTACTGGAACCTAATGAGGTTTTCTTGGGGCAATTAAAAGCTGGTTTTTTTACTGAAAAACTGATCAGGAATAGCTGAGTTTTTTGTACTAGACCCTGCTAGGGTTTTCAGAAGGTAAATCTTTATTGGGTTAAAGTCGGGAATCTTAACTAGAACCTAACGAAATTTGCACACGAATTTTTGCAGTTGGGCTGCCTCTTTAACACATTATTGGGGTCAAAAAAGGTTTTAGTGGGGCTTTAATATTAGAATTATCTAATAAGGTCCCAATGAATTTGAAAAATTTGCCCCATCAAATTGTTACTGAATTGTTACTGAACTTTCTGAATGCATTTCATTTTGATTTATTATTTATATCAGTTTAATTTCTATATTCTTTTCACTGGATGAAATTCGACAAGATAATCATTTTTACATTGATTTGTAGGTTAAAGTTTCTGTTTACAAATTTGTAAGTTTCATTAATTATTAAGAAATTTTGAAAAAAATGACTAATTTTTGTTGCAACTTAATTTTCGACTGAATCTCTATTCAGTATAATGTTCATAAACATGTTCCACAATAATGAAAATCCATAAGTTGTCAATCTTCTTGTCTCGGAAGATTTTATCAATTGCGTCAAATCCTATTTTCATGAGTCAAATATAATGTTCTAAAATGATAAGAGTTCCTGAATTTTAGTGGACTTTTAAAATAAAATACTAACTCTATACACTTTATTTAAAACACAAGCGAATTCAATTTAATGTTTACTACCTGACTGAATGCAAAATAATAAAGAAGACGCAACAGCTGACTGTAATTTTACGAATTGCAATCAAAGGATAAGATAAAATCTTTAAATTTCACAGTTTTCAAAATTCCGTCATAAGTTTTTCACTGTTCATTCTAATTTGTTAAATATTTTTCTTAATTTTTTAGATATTCGGCGTTTTTAAAATGTTTCATCTATCTATTTTTCCTTCTCATTGATTTAGAAGTTTAATTTGCAAAGCTACTGCTTATCCCAAATGATTGACATCAGCTATCAGTCCATCGAAACCACAGTTCAATTCTCATTTGAACGGTTTTTCTTTCACCTTAGAACTACAAATTACTTGGAATGAAACCTGGTGATCCAGTGACACCCAACACACACAGTCAGAGTGAGATAGCATCAAGCAAAAAGTGCCGGCCTATCAATCACCCGGAATAAAGAGCCTCGTCTTTATTTGCGTTTAACCACAAGACCGCGCAAAAAATCGATTTCAACACTGGCGTATACTGGAAGCACTTTCGCAGCAGCGATTAGCATGGCAGATGGCGCATGTCGCATTTGCATTCTGCTTGCATTCGGATGCAGAGATATTTGACGGGGTCGTCTTTGCCAACAAAACCCTGCAATAGTCACCTCGTTGGAGAAATTGAGTTAAGTGGCCGAGAACTAAAAACGAACTTTGCAACTCAATTATTATTATCCCGTGAGTAAAGGGGGGAGGGGAGGGCAAGATAATTGGCGACCATCGAAGAGGAACAAAAGCGACTCTCAATACAATTTTCATGCAATTATGCGCTCGTTTATGGAGCGAATAACATCAGCCGTGGATTTTCTTTGTTGCAGAAACAACACTGCTGCCCGACGACTTGATCCCGGCTTTAAAGTCAACATTTGTTGCTGATTTAATTAGGTTGTAAATAACGAGTCATTAATTAGTATCACACAAAGCAATATCAAGTTGAGATGAACCATGCGTTTGTGTAATTTGATAACAAATATTCTGTTAGAGTTTTAATAAGAATCGTCATTTTTAGGGGATGAACACTCTTCCCTCTTCTTCTTTCGCCATTTTTTGGTGCTGAAAATATTTCACTCATCGGGCCATAAACTAATGAAAATTTGTATATAACAAATAATCCGTATTTTTGAATAGCAGAGCCACATACACTGATCTAGAATTTGGTAAACTAATGAAGTAAGATAGCCCGGGGCTAAGTGGGCACCGGTTCGCATTTTGCAATTTTATTAATAAACAAAAACATTTAAAAGAACGGTTGATGAATTTGTCAAAATTCTCGACCCTTACCTACAAAATGAATAATAATTATCTTTTAAAGTGCATTTTTTCAAATTACAGACATAGAACTGATTATAGTCAATATCGTGAAAATTCAAAATGCCGAAGCTAAGTGACCACTTCAACTTTTTAATCAAATTTGATGTTGAAACTATGAGCAGAAATTACATTGTATAAATGAACAATAATTTTTGTAGTTTAATCGGACATTCTAATAATAATGCATATTTAACGACTAATATAACATTAATTTAACTAAACTGTCAGACTGAATCGAAGGTAATATCAGAATTTCCATTCAAATATTTTTATGGCTAACATTTTTTACAGCTCTTTATGTATTTTTTCATCTTGAAACCTGGTTTTATAATAGTGATTACGTGCAATTTTTCATAAAAAGCTAATTGAGGTAATAAACACGATGAAACAAACAAAAATTGTGATTGATTACTATTTTTATGAAATTAATGAATTAAAATAATGCACTTATTGCAAAACATTTTAATTTGATCAGAAAAAATCCCCTTTACATGCTTTGAGTATATTATTGTATTCAATATTTATTGTACTAACGTTTTAAGTGAAAAAACATAATTTGATTAATAAAATTTGAAATACACATACTCCAATTAAGTATTGTCAATAATAAGCGTACATATAAAGAAATTGTAACATAAATATCAGCTTGATAGAATAATTAAAATTACCAAAAAAAAATTGAAATGACCACTTAATACCGTTCTCCCTTAATTTAGCAATGCGTTAATTTTTTTTTTTTTATAAATCATAAATGTTTTATTTTTATAATTTCAAAAAGTGTATTAATTTATGTTCAATAATTAAAACATTATTTTTAATATTTTATTCATTAAATTATTATTATATTATTTAAACAATACAATTAATTTATGTATTTTTGTAGCGAACACGTATTTAAATAAAATGAATTATTAAATCAGAGTTGTAATAAAACTGTTAAAAAATTAATTCATTATTAAAAGTTAATAATAATTGAACATATGTTTGTAAAATTAAAATAAACTCAATTGTGATAAATAAAACAAAGTTTATGATAGAAGACAAATTATTGACAAGACAAACTTGCTCTTTTACATTATTTATAAAGAAAATTATCAATTACAGACATACACAAATTTGTTTAGTAAAAAATAAAAATAACATTATACAATTTTTCTCAGTTCAAAAATGTTGGAACCGAATTACGTCATAAAAATTTTAAAATTGGTGAAGATTGTAAATATAAAAATATAAAATAAAATCAAAAAATGTTATTATATTACTTTGTAATATATAATAAATAAAATACAACAAGACGATAAGTAACAATAGATAGAAAAAAGAAACTTAAATAAAGTAATGTTAAACTTTTAGAAATGTTAAAAACTTTTATAATATTCCTTAAAACAGCGCCATTAGCAATGATTATGCATTACCTGCAGAATTAACATTTTATAGCTAAGAAAAGTGAGAGGACCTTCTGATTTCAAATTCTTCAAAATTACTCAGTCTTTTGTAATTTAAACCTTTTATTTGCCTATTTCTTTACACAATAAACGACTATTAGTTCAATTCATCTGCGTAGTCACGCAATGATTTGCCTAATGTTGTTTTAATTTCTTAAGCGACGCCGTTGGTATTATAATTACTTCGCGAGCCACGTATACCCAAATTAGTAAGTTAAATTTTGTACTATTTGCATTCATGCTTTATAGCAGCGTGAAGTGCGAACACATTCGGATCTCGTGAAAAGCTATTTTCGCCCCCAAAGCTCTAACCACTTAATGCAGTTAACTTCACTGTGTACAAGTCTGTATTTCGAAAAATATTAAAATTGAAAAAATAAGTAAATCAGAAGACAACGCGAGGTAAAATTTCATTTGCATAAATTGACGTGCAATTAGTTGATATTTTGAAATCGTAAAACTTACTACAGCGTGTTCGCAAGTTGTATTTCTGATAAATTATTATGATATTTTTTTTATATTAATTTTTAATATGTTGTCATAATTTATTTGAAAAAAAGCATTTTGAGTGGTACAACATTTATGCCAGTTATTGAATTATATTAAAAATAAACTTTTATTGTCCATTTATTAATTGAATAAATTGAAATTAAATTGTTGATAAGAAAGTGCACCGAATATAATGCAATGCAAAATAAACTAGATCATCAGATTTATTTATTTATATATTTATTATGTAAATTGAAAAGAAAAATATAGATATCCTACAAATAACAACTAAATAAAGGAAACAGTGAATTATTAAATTAAAAAAAGTTGAAACTTCAAACCTGATAATCCTGTCTAATTTATCTGACTGTCTAAACTGCATTACCTAAAACAGAAAATAACAATTATTAATATTTAAATTTCTTAAAAGTTTGAATATAATTTTTTTTTGTTTATTCTTCTTATTTCTTAGCAAACTGATTCAGTGCGAGTTTCAATGTAAAATAAAGTTTTGTAATAATTTATTTCAGCCTGAAATGTGAGCCACGTGTATATATTCTCATGAAAATACATCTAAAAATGTTCATATTTTTATTATTTTCCTTTTACAACTTTTTTATTTTCGCGAATTTAAATTTCGTTTACGCCGGAGTACGACACTTTTTGCCTTATTCTTCTTCTTCTTAGTTTCACTAGCAGTAAACTTATACAATACAATTTTATTACCCGACTGAGGACATAACACTTATGTTCTTTTTCTCTTTCACACATAAGACTTGAAGACTATTACGCATCTGGCATTTATTGTCTTCTGGGATAAGAGATTTTTTCAATAAAAAATATACATTTATTTCTCATTTTTTATATTATCACTGAAAATAAAACTAAAATAACTAGAAAAAATTTTCGGGCTTGCTTTCAATTGAAGACAGCAAATTCAAAACCAGGATTTATTTATTTTGTTTTTTTTAAATCATTCAGATGAAAATAATAAAGAATTTTTTTTAACAACGCCACCTGCCGAAAAAAAATCTTATTTTATTAAATAAAATAAAATCATCGCAAAAATGTGTAAAATGATATTAAAATAAATTAAACGAGTTAATTATTTGTTTTTTACATTTAGAAGACGTATCTTTCAAGTGTTGAAGTGAAATTAGCGTGTCTCCCTTAGTTTCGGGTCAAAGCAAGTTTCGAGTCAAACTGTTGGCGAAAATCGTCTAACATAAGTAGCAGCCAAGCTTTGTCGCGGGTGTCGTGGAAATGTGTGGCAAACTCTGCGTGCGCGTACGTTATGAATGCAAGTCTGTGTGTACGTGTGTGTATGTGTGTACAACTTAAGGGAATTTCGCGAAACCCGCGATAAATAAAGTTGGAGTGGCGAAGTTGTCGGGCGAATTCTTCGTGTTTTACGGTCGGGGGCGGTAAGAGGCATTTGTTATGGCGCTGGCCGGGCCGCCGTATTTTCAACGAGAAAAGAAAAATATACGCGCAAAATATGAAATGGAAAATAATAAAGTTAGACGATCAGCCGAGGAATAATGGTGGAAAAGAGAAATACGGTATTTAAGGGGTTGAAAAAAAAACTTTTTTTAGAAGTATGGCACTTGGAAGAAATAATGCAGACCGCTGTTATAACTGGGTAATTTTATTTTCACTTTTTTGCGGATACCTAAACAAGGGAAAGTTGAAATAACGATTTTTCCTGCAGATACCGCTTTTTAAAAAACGCACTTTTTGGTTTTTGAATCGAAAATTAAGAAAGATTTTTGGTTTTGCAGAATTGTATTGTACAGACTTATGAGCATTTTGAAATTTCCGGCAGGTGGCGCTGTATAAAAAACTCATGTTTTGCTTATTTGAGAAGAAAATTGAAGATAACTTTTGAATTTTCAAAATGTGATTATATAGGGAAAAAACTCATTTTTTTACATGGTGGCACTTTCATTAATTATTTGCATTTAATATGTTAATTTTTAAGACTAGAAAGGCTGCAATAATTTGATAGTAACACGCAATAAATCAATTACTTTTAATCAACAAAATTCAAATTGTAAACGATTGACAAACAAGAAAAAGTATATTTTTTAGTTCAAAGTCAAAAATAAAAATAAATATGTGCTGATAAGAATATCAAAATAAATCTTAAAGATATTATAATATAGAAGAAAAATTGAGTTGTAATTCGATTATATTTTATTTCTTATTACTGTATTAAGACGTTAATTAATTATGCTATTATTTGAAGAGAGAGAAGAGTGTATAATAATACCTGCCTAGGCAGAAATTTACTAATATTTTAGTCAAATTTATTAATTTAATAAATATATCAGACCTTCTAGATGTAAAAGAGGTAATAAAAACAATTTTAATAATGTCTTACACTATGCAAATTGTTGAGATTTTTCAATAAGGAAAGTTCAGTAATTTAAAAGTTTAAAGATTAATTATTAAACAGAATTATAAAAATTATGAAAAAAAGCTTATTGTTATTATAATAAATCAGAGGCGCGATCATTCATTTACTTCTTTAAAGGAAAAAATCTTGTTTTTCAGTATTATTTATGAAGAAAAAAATTGGAATTAATGATGAAATAAAAAGCAGATATTTTAATGTAGATGGTGCTTAAGTAAAGAACTCAGGTAACTCAAAAGCCATCAAAATTTGAAGAGAAAAATAAAGTAAAGAGCAGCGGTCGAAAATAATAATAAAAAGAGGGAAACGGTACACACGACTCCACAAAACATTTGTACACGCATAATACAGCTGACAGTGAGATATTCGTATTCTCCATTTTTGTAGTTCGTTCGTTTCGTCTGCGTATAGAAACTCGTCACTCACGCGTACAAATAAGCGAACTAAGTGAAATCTCTTCATCTGCGTAGCTGTTTTCGAGCCGTGGAAGAAAAGGTTGCTGCAAAATTTTTGATTTTGTTGTTTCACGTCACTTCTTTTATAGTTTTTCCTCTCTTGTTTTAACTTCTGTTTCAAAATAACGTGTACCAAAGCAGAGAGAGTGTATTTTTGATAATGTCTATCATTAAAATGATTAATTTTTTTTAAAAAAAGTCTGTTTGTTTTGAACTCCAGGAGATAATAGAAATCGAACCCAATTCAACTTGAAACGTTATTTTCTTTATTTGCTGAGAATCGATGTGCAAAAAAAGGGAAACTTTTGAGTTGTTCAATACAATTCACTCAAAAGTTTGCCGAAATGAAGTTTCTTGCAATCGTAACCTAATTTTTTCAATTGATTACCTTTCTCTTACACGTGCGATGAAAATATCCATTTCTCCTATTTTTAAGAGTTAGAGAAACAAGCTTTTCTCCAACTGAAGAAAGCGCGTCCCATTCGCTGAGCGTCGATAATTAGGTGGGAGCAGTTAGAACAGTTGACCCCCGCTTAATTAAGTCGTCTGCGTTCGCATTCATTCCCCGCCGATACTGTCCATCATTCGGAACATTTGGAAAATTCGGATAATAAAACAATATTTATAAAAATTAATTGTATTAATTTATGTATACTTTTTGTTCTTTTTAATATCTGAACCAGAGAATGGTTTTCGTGAAAAATTAGGATTTTCGGACTTGGACTATTTGATTGACTTCTGTATACCCTATTTTTATTTAATTCAATTTTTTCGATTTTCTTTTCATTTTTTATCATACAGAAATAAGAACATTTCGTTATTTTTAACATTAGAAACTTCAACACCATAAAGATTTTGTATTTAACTTTTGTATTTAGTTTTTTAAAATTACATTAAAAAGTATAAAAATATTGAACTATTTTAGATTTTAAATATACTAAATTGTTTATTTTGTAAATATTTATTGCAATATTCGTAAGATAATATGTTTAATATTCATTTAAAATTTCATTAAAAAACCCGAACCCCCGCCGAAGCTCCGCCCCTGAATCCCGTTACTCGTTTCGTTCGTGGGAATGATTATGTAATTTTTTTTATATTTTATTCATTTTAATCTAATTTAATTAATTTTATTCTCATTAAAAATGGCACATTTGCCGCGTTTTGTAAGAGAAAATATCGTACTTGATTAGTCGGAAGCAGTTGGGGGTTCCCCCTCTCGTGAAAATGATGGCCACTCTTGGGAGAAAACCCTACTTCTCCGTCTAGTCAAGTAATATACTATTGTTTCCAACTACGATATCACTTAATTTCAAGTTACAAAAAGGTTCGATTGTTTTTCGTTCCGTCAACAGCAAAGTGACAATAAATTCACGCAAATTTAATTACGAAAAAAAAAAGAAATTTTCACAGATGGCGCTTTGAAAAAATTTCACATTTTCACATTATCTGACGAATAAAAATTATTTGTACAGCTTTGCAATCAATTTTAGTGACGTATATGTACTCATATATATATATAATTTTGTCTGCTGCAAAATAACTCGATTCGGTGTGAAATTTCCATACTTGACGCTTTTTCTTCGCCACAGCTAGATTGACATACGGATTTCGACGCAAAAGGATTATTCTCATCTTTCAGTTACTTTAATCCAACGTTGATTCATCGGCTTTCATACGTAAGGATCCGACGCACACACACATTTTTATGTAAAAAAACTCTCGTATATATCTGGTCGTAAGAAATCGAGCAAATTTGCCGTTTCACGTGCATAATGTATTACTTTTCATAGTGAGAATAAATTTTAATACGTAAAAAGAAGGTTATATGTGGATTTTAAGTATTAAATACAAAATCAAGTTAATAGAAGAACATGTTTTATTTTACAAATTTAATATTCTTATTTGAACCAAAAATAATTACTTCTGAAAATGATGATAGAGTTTCCATTTCATTAAAACGAAAGATGAATCTTGAAGCTGAAATGTGGCAGCTTGGTGGGGTTAAGTCATGTGGAAAAGAGTCACATGGTCTATGTGAAACTCTTGGTGATCTTAACTCCAACCTAACTCGACTTGACCTAGCCTAATGCGTGCTGGCTTTTGTTGTTCTCAACAACACATACATATATATAGGTATATAGTGTCACTAACTTTCCGGACAAGTTCAACATTTCCAAAATTACTCTCTAGTAATTGAAATGAACGTCTTGCACTCATTACACTCAACCTACGAATTATGCAAGTTTGCGTTGCGTAATATTATTATTATTATTATTATTATTATTATTATGTATTATGTTGAGCCTAACATTTTTTAATAAAGATCTTGGTTTACAAGAAATTTAGGATATTTTCAAAAAACAGACTCAATATTTTAGTTTTGTTGGTTTAGGTAGCTTGAAAAAGTTGAAATCTTTTAGTTTTCTACTTTAGTTATAAATGAAAAAAGTTTTACTTTTTTTATATAATCTACTTTTTGTAATTTTTTTTGTTTGAAATATTGTAATTTTTAAGTTCTGAAAAATATTTCTTTTTGTTTTCTAAATGTATGGAAAAACGGTTATATAATATATAAATAAACTTATTTGCTAAACATTCACACACAAGAAATTGAATTTCCTTCGAAAATTCGATTATAAACTAGAAACTAAGAAACATGGTAAAACACGGGCATACTCTGACATAAAAGTAGATTGAATTGGAATAACTAGAGACATGAATTAGAATAATTCAATGAATAACAATAATCTTAGTCCAAAATTTTCACTGGTCATAACGCAATTATTTAAGAAATGATTATCACATTTCAAAGACATGAATATTAAACAATTCAATTGTATTTGAAAGCAATCCTTCCAAATTATCAAAAACTAAAGTTTGAAAATTATTAATTAAAATTATTTTAATCAAAAACGAAATAAAAAGTCCACAAGATGGCGCTATTTAAAAAATATTATTATTCAGTCTTTTGATGGGTGATTACAGTTTTTTTTCTGTCAATAATTGTAGTTGGTATAACAGTGAAAAAATAACCATGCTAATAATAATTATTAGTTTATTGCCAATTGGATTGATTGTATGAAAAATTTAAGCGGCAAAGAGTGTATTTCCCGAAAGTACCCCGAGAGACATTCATGTCGCATTATACAAAATTGTTATGTGAAAATATGTATTTCCGGGACACGAAATACGGGGATGTGGGTCGGATTTATGTTCATGGTAGGTGCGCGTGGATAGTTTTCAGTGATTTAGGTAAAAACGAGTGTTGAGTTATTGAAATTGGAAAATGGATTTTTACATTTTGAGTTATTAGCTTTACCAAATGTAGTTCAAAACTTTTGAGTGCTGATAATTAAACTTCCATTAACAAAAATTAAAATTCGTTTCAAAAATTACATGTTGCATTTTAAAATGATAACATGTTTACAATTTTAGATTTCAATTTAAAATTATGTTGAAAAATTTGTAATTTTTGTAATTAAATCAAAGTAATAATAATTGATTTGATTTATGGTACTTATTTAAGTGAAAATAAACTTTATACATCACCTGTCAATATTTTCATCCTCTAAAATATTAGGAAATATAGGCAAAAAACTGAACAATCGTTTTGTATCATTTTTGTGTTATCAATACAAAATAATTTTTGAATTTATGTACAAAAATCACATTTTCAAGCTAGAAAATAATTTAGTATTGAAAGATTTAAGTTACACTTGTATTATTGTTTCTGTTTGAGTTTTTGTTTACATTTTAATTTCTATTATGGTTCATTTTGATGTTTATATTGACCTAAAAACATGATTAAAGTTATTATGCAGTATTTTTTCCATAAAAAATACTAAATTAAAATAAATTATCCTTGGAATCATTTCATGAAAAAATTAAATATTTATATCAAAAACATATGATATCTAAATTAAAGCCAAGGATCCTCTATACATTTAACAAAATTCCTTTCAAAAGTTATGCCCTAAGAGAACACAGTATTTAATAAAATGTTAATTTAACTTCGACAACAACGTTAAATGAATGTTACATTTAGGTTACGAAAAATTTAGATTAATGTTAAGTTAATCAGCAAATGTCTGATAAAATATAGTTAAAAAACGGTAATTTATCAACGTTGAATGAATATTGTTAAAACGTTAATTTAATGTTGGTAGAAACAACGTTCAATAAATGTAAATATACGGTTGATTAAAAAAAATATCAAAGCTTTTTGATTTAAAAAAAATTTTAAATTTTAAAAAAACCAAGCGTTCATTGAGCGTATAACTCTAACGTGTAACACTAGGCCCAATAGTTGTCGTATTCAGGTAAAAATGTGCAAACCAAGTGTAATATTTTAATGAGGCATTTCCGTATGACCTCTGAGTACTTGCGAGCGTGCGTGTGCTCAGAGCGAAGTACTGAGATGTTAAAAAAATAATAAACTCAACCAATTGCGTTTCGTCTCTGGACTGGCCTAGCTGGACTCATCAGCAGGACTAGTAGGCAGTCCGTGCCCTAGACGCTGGGAGTATAAGAACGAAGGGGGGGGGGTGTATATATTTTAGTAGCGATTTCTTTCTTATACTTGCGGGAAAGCTGTGCGCGTCTGGCTTTCCCGAAGCGAAGCATTTTTCGGCTACGTAGTATTAGGAGGTAGGACAGATGGCAGTGTTTAGAAATCATGTTGGCCGAGTAGCGGGAGTCGCTACAATATAAAATGATAACCATATGCATTCAGTGTTATAAATGTATAACCACAACTTCATATGACATAGAACATGTCTTAAAATGTTCCCCCGAAAAGTTTACAACTGCTTGCAGTTATAAGGTGTATCGTGTAAAGTGTAATTTTTTAAACAAACAAAAACATTGGAAGAAAATATTGATAAATTTTTCAAAAGTGTAGGACCTTACTTGCAAAATGAATATTCAATGATCTTTCAATGATTTTACAATAGCAATTGCGGGTCATGTTCCATAACAATATAATTAAAGTAATAAACATGATATCCAAAGCTGCAGTGTCCACTTAGCCCCGTTCGTTATTTTTATTTTAAATGTTGTTATTTAATACTATTTCTGTAAAATTAATAAAATTAAATAATGCAGCTATTCCAAAACATTTCAATCAGAAAAAATTACATTTGATTGTAATGCGGCTATTAGATATTGTTAATTAATTGATTTAAACGTTTTATATTTGCGTTATAACTAATTTCTCTTCTTACCAACTGAATGCTGGAATTAATTTACTTTATGATAAAAATTAAGTATACATGCACCGAGCGGTTTCTGGTGCGCGATCCCAGATACCTGCAGCACTCGGAGTTGGATCTGCCAGAAAAACGACCGTTTTTTTGCGATAAGGACACGAGTCGCAACTTCGCGATTTTAATTTTAAGATGGCGTGGCCAAAGTGCTGTTTCAGATAAAGAAAACGTCTCCCACAGTCCTTTGGATTGTGACGTCAAATTAGGTTTAAGTATCCCCGTCAAATCAGGCCGGGACACATTCGGCATAAAACATTGTACGTCGCGTCTTGAACATAATTAATAATCATTACTTGTAAATGTAATCAATTATAATTATATATAATAATGATTTTAATCAAAATTGATTTTAACTTTAGTAAAATATTGAGTATCTAAAAACAAATAAATTAATTTTACATTGTTATTAATAAATTATAATCAATAAATCATTTGATATGTAATTTGACTGTGCTGAAATACGAGGGAATTGAAATTCTTTGCTAGCCAATCAGAGCCATTCTTACATTTTTTGAAGGATAAAAAAATTCACTAAAAACTTTCAAATTTAATTTCATTT
>JABFPM010002232.1:0-17311 GCA_022817325.1 Idris sp. 1 HC-2018 | reverse complement strand
TCGCCTCGCTGCGCGCCTTCTCCCGTGCACTTTTTTTCGGCGCTGCCTGCCTCTCTCAGTATTAGTAGTAGAATATCCCCGTAGTAGTAGTAGTCGTTAATAAAGCTGTGTTGCTGGCCCGATATGCCCACGTGCTTGACTGTGTAAGTGGCCAACGAGAGAGACAGACAGTGTGTGTGCGCGCACACACACGCACGCGGCGGGGGTACACAGTTACCGAAATGTTAACCTCGTGGAACCACTTTTTATTGAGTGTCGCAAAATTCATAGGAACCGAAGCAGCGCTGGCGGGAGAGCCGCGCGAGGGGCGGCCCCTGCCAATTTTCGTGGGCCCCCCCACCACCTCAGGCGGCGCCACTTGGCCCTTGCCGGTCCGCCGCCCCGCGCAGCCCCAAATACCGCTGCGAGGGGCGATCCCTCCCCGGCGCGCGGCTCACCCCTCCAGCCCTCTTTCCTCTTTTCTTTCTTTCTTTATCTTCCTTCTTCTTCTTTTTCATCCTCCGGCCGGCCCCCCTCCCCTCGCAATTCGGCATTTAGCCCGCGCGCATAGCGTAGCCCCAAACTTTGTGTGTACAGTTAGCTGCGCATCAAATGCGACCATTTTTCTACCACGAAGAAAAAGAGAGAGATATTATTGTAATTATCAAATCGAGGGAGGCTTTTTGTTTCGCAAAAGAAAATTTCGCTTCTTGTTTGGGGGTGTTTTTTGGTTTTGGTTTAAGGATTGGATTTTGGTTTTGGTTTAACGATTGGATTTTGGCTTTGGTTTAACGATTGGTTTTTGATTTTGGTTTAAGGATTGATTTTTAATTTGTTTTATTTTTTTTGAAATGATTAAAGTAATGTTGCGTGTTTCTAGTTCTTTTTAGATTTTATTTTGCTTGAATCTTTTGGGCAGCTCTTCTTCCTCGTTTTACGATGATTCCCATGATCTGCGTTTCACCCGACATATGGTCTGCATCGTTCTTACATCGAGAAATTACTGTACAACCGCACTTATCTGGAAACTGTCTCCGATGATGAACACTTGGCTCTCGCAGAATTAGGTCCAAATATTTTTTGTTAACTTGTATGAAAACAAGAAAATAATTTTTTTTTCTTCAAATATATTTAAAAAAAATTGTTTTTGGTAATAGAGATTATTGGTGACTTTTGATAATGGAAAATGGAGATTATTTATTTAAACAAAGTTTGTGTACTTTTGATGATGAAAATGTTAGACTGAATAGTATTTTTTCATAATCTGTCAATAATTGCAAGAACATTTTAATGCAGAGAATAAAATTATATTATGAATATACGAACATTATGAGAGAAATATATCTTATGTCAGAGTGGATTAGAATTATTTATAAAATGATTATTTTAATTATTTTCGCAATGATGCAATGTTATAATATTCAATTATATGAAATGTTTTACATTTAAATAATAAATAATGCTTGCATTAATCACACGTTATTTTCTGCTTTTGATTTTGAAATTAAAACTTCAATTGAAAATGAACATTAATAATTTCATAATTAGCAATAATTGTATTAATTAGTTACTGGACCAAAGCAAGCATGGGTTTATTTTTTTGTCATTCTATATACATGGTATACAATATTTTGCACATATATTTTAAGTATTAAACAAATAAAAGTTAAAAAATTACCACAATGAACGTAAAATATATCTTTATAATAGAAACACGATCATTTTAATTATTTAAATGTTATATTATTTATTAATTTCACAAATTAATATGGTCGAATTATAATAATATAATTTGCCAATGAAATTTCGATTCAATAATGAAAGAAACCTCAGAAGTTCGACTTTTATGTCCACCGTTGAATTAATGGCCAATAATTTATTTCAAAATTATCCCTCTCATTATTATAACAAAATAAATTGTTTGCATTAATCGTGCACATTTATTTTCGTTTATAATTCATTTTACAGATTCATTTATTTTTATGTAAATATGCTTGATTTATTATAAATAATTATACATATACTTATATTAAATATATATATATTTTTTGGAAACAGTGCAGAGTTAACATTTTGCAAAGTTGAAATTTTTGTAAAATTTCGTACACTTGATGCGGGTGCACAATGCATCATGAAATTTATATACACAGGAGATAACGTTATGTCGTTTATGCAATGACATTGCCCTGGTTCTCCGATCGTAATAGTGATTACTGTAAGGGAAGCGTAATACCGCACACATACAAAAACAATAATATTATTAAAATAAAACACACCTCTAACAAGATTATCAGCGGGTTGATTAATTTTTTATTGACTAAATTGGCGCTGTTTTATTTTTATTTTCATGAAAACTTAACGAGACCATTGTGCATTTCTTTTTTACCTTCAAATCATCAATAAAACAATCGTTCTCTCACAATTTGAAAAAAAACCAACAAAAAAATACAACAAAATTATTTGAATGAAATTTTTACTCAAGTCCAAAGTTAAATGAGTTAAAATTGTTTGTCTATTCACATTTTTTTCGCACAATATAACTTTTATTATATACATTATTCTCTTACATTCAAGACGTGGCGTAAAATATTTTAACATACATTAACTTGAGCGCCGGACAATTGAATATTAAATTCGAATTTCGTTTGTACAGTATAGGTGTATGTATATATAATGCCACTTATATATACTATCATGATAACCTCTTTTTTTGCTTCACGTGACAATGAGCAGCGTGGTTGTTTGTATTTTGAGGTGAATGCAAGTAAATAATAAATCTTGAAAAAAAGGAAGCCCAAAATATAATAGAAGTGAAACTTTGACTGAACGAGATTTTGTAGTGTACAGGGGAGGCAGATATATTTTTTTGGGTAGATGTGTGTACAAACGTGCAAGTATACTTTGCACAAAACTGGTTTCCTATGCCATTCCGCTTCTTCTTAAAAACGAACCGTTCACCCTGCTTTCTTAAATAATCTCGACTACGAGCCGAAAATCAACATTATTTCAAATCAAATTTGACAAATTTTCATTTTTAATGACAAAATAATAAGAACAATTTTTCTTTCATTTATTCGTTTTCAGAAGCAACGGTTTTAGTATTTTTAGTTGAAAATTGAAATATACAGAAGATAGAAATAAAAAAATGCGGTGTTAAAGAAACAAAAAAAGGAGAGAAAAGATTTAAGACGTAAAATTGCAAATTTCGTGCACTCAAATAACGAGACGGTGCGGCCCTTAGAGTTTACTAGCAGATTGGGCAGGATGGCTCCCTACACGTTTGCTAGTCGTCCGAGGGCCATGAACCTTGAACAGGTTGCCCCTTTGGACATTCACCTTCTGCGAAGCCCCTTTCGATTCTCTCTCTTGCTCTGTTCCTCGTCGGTTTTTTTTCTCTTTCACATCCGAAAAGTTTCGGCCCGGCCGAAAACTAGCAACCTCCTCGGGGCCCTTTGCGCACGCAATGCACTGCCGCATTTGTTGTCCTCCTTCAACGCGTTCACTTGCGCCCCCCCTCCCCCCGCGCTCGTCATAATTTGTCAAATATTTTTGCACGGTCCTGTCACGAATAATCCGATAATGTATTCATAGTTTGTGCACAAAATAATTCGAGTGACATCTTTTTTACAAATTATTATCAAATTTGTGAAAATGCATAATGTAGTCTCTGAAACCTTTAATTTTGAGTATGATAAATTGAGAATTAAAAAAAAGTCATTTTGATATAGTTCCGCGGTTAAAATATAATATTTATATTGTAGTTTAAAACGATGTTTATTTCGAACGTTTAACAATTTAACTCAACTACTAATCTGACTACACTTAAACAATTTTATATTTTTATTCGGTAGTTTCATTTATTTTTAGTTACTTGGATTGAATAATATGGTGACAAATATTAATATTATGTTATAAATTAATCTAAACTAAAGTTGAGAAAGAATGTATAAAAGTTGAAGTATTTATAATAATTAATATTATAACGTTGAAATTATTTAATTGTTATTTCAGTCAATTGCACTGATTTTTTGGATTCAATATTTATCGTTTTCCGGATTTCAACTTTTGATCAATCATTTTGTTCAGTATATAGAAAAAAAATTGAAAGTGAGAAACCGCCAAAAGACAATCTAAAAATGTGATCAAATGTGATCGATATTAGTACCGTCAGAAAATTCGTGAACATAATACCTTTGACGCGTATTTATACTTCAATGAGGTTTATTTTTCAAGTTAACAATATAAAGTTATTTTTGAATAAAGTTTTGGAAGACTTAGACAATAAGTTAGACCACTATTTTTTGCGTATTTCAGAGGTAAAAAACAAGAAAAAAATAGTTCCACGGATGGGCTTTCAGCGATAAAATTTTCAATTTTCTTACGGATAAAATCAAATTTTCTGTAAAGAAAATTTCTGACAAAAAGTACAAGAAGTGCTCATATATTGTTATCTTATAAAGTTATATCACTTTGAGGTAAGAATACGTTTCAAAGGTATATTCACGAACTTTCTGACGGCACTATAATATTAAAATTCACCATTGAAGATAAATATTATTTACACTCTATTAAAACCTATTAACCCTTTCGCTACAAAGGTTACTTTAAAGCAACATGTGTTGCTATATTTCATTGTCGAATTTCTGTTATTGAAACGAAGTAACAATAATTGGTTTATCTTTTGCTACTTATTTAGGTGCAAATAGACCTTGAAAAATCGTTTTTTCTGATTTTTGTATTATTAATACCGAATTCACGTACGAAAAATTAAATTTTCAATCCAGAAAATAATTCCATATTGAAAGAAATAATGATAAATATTTTTGAAAGTAAGGTATATTTCTTAATCAAATTTTAATTTAGATAATTAGATAATCATACAAAAAAGCATAAGACATTTTTATTTCTACACATTTTCACTACAAAATGTTAAAAAATATCGGTAATAAAATGTGTAATATAATTTGCCAAAAAGTTAACACGGACAAAAATCTACTGTATCTATTACACTATTAGAAATAATCTTAAATTTTAATTGCTTTTCAAACACATTTGTGTCTTAAATTTCAGTTCCATGAAGCTTAATTTAAATTTCAGATATGGTGTCAGAAATTTCATAATGGCCAAATTTGATTACATAAACATAACTTATTGCTACCACATGTGAATTTGTTTTATCCAAAATAAAATTATTTTTTGGATATAAACAGTGTGTATTGTTAGTTAAAATAATAATTTGTCTTACTCAGATTATTTGACAAATCAAAATGTGTTCATTCAAAATGAACTCAATAATTGATTTTTTTTTGTTTTATTCATTATTTGATCACATTTCATAGCACGTCATGAAATTAATAAAGTATAAAATTAAATATGCGTATATTGCAAAAAGTAAAACATAACAAATACATTATTGTTTGACACATTATATTATTCTTCAACATTAATGTTATTTCTGTTTAAAAAATAATATATTGAATATATATTTGTGTCTAAAATTTTAGTTACGTTTATCTAAAAAAACATGTAAAAGTGACTGAAGTTTCATACAACATTTTTAACAGCGTACAGAAATTAATGTAAACCATACAAAATCATCCTTTAATAATTCCTGAGTTGGTTACATGAATTTCATGTAATGTACTCAAAATTTCATAAACTGTAAGATTCTAGCCTTAAGGATAATCACTAGTGAATTAAAAATACAAAGAATTGATTAAAAATTGAATATGATATTTATAAAGGTTAAAAAATGACCCATGAATTTTTTCAGATTTTTTGTCCTCTTAGATTTTGAGAAAATTAAAATTGAAAACTAAGACTAAAGCATAGATTTAAATGGAGCAGTACAGAAATAGTAGGGGAGAGTTTCCAAAGTCACATGGTATGGTTACATATAGATTTATTATCAGTTGAATTTACATGTGAAACTATTGTTTATAAAGAAAACAGGTAATTTATAAAGTTTTTTTAGCTAACCAGGGTATTTCATTACATTTTTTAAAATAATAATTTAAATATTAGCTTTTTTTACCGTTTTATAAGAATAGGTCAATACAAAAACTCGGATATTTAAGTGAATTTTATTTCTTTTATCGGAAACGGTTAAGGGTTCATGCAACTATGATGTTACAATAAGAAATCAATAATAATAAATATATTTTGCCGACGATACACATTTTTACATCAATTTTTTGAATGGGGTAAAGTGACATGGTTAAAATACTATGTAAATGTATCCTGATGACGTCAGAATTTTATGAACCTTATATTTCAATTATAAGAATTATATTCCTATAAGAAAAGAACCAAAAATAACGGATACAATGTAACAAATTGAAGCAGTGAACTTATAAACAATGCGAATTATCTGAAAATGAAGGATTTTTGTATTTAAGACATTAATAATATTTAACTAACATTTAATGATAATTTCAATTGTTTTCCGTGCCTTACTCGACTTAATTAATGCTGAAATAATAATTGAAGAATAACATTTCATCAATATTAAACCTATTTTTCAATATTTCATTAGGTATGTCACTTTACCCACTTCTTTCACAAATTTTCCGATTTTGTTATTCTTTAAAATTTAGGTATAGATCTACATTTTATTGTATAAATCAACTATGTATTGAATAACTTTTTAACTAACAATCCAATTATCAAGAAAAATCAAAACTAAATAATGATTTCAGGCAAAGTGTGATTACGGCAAATGTTTTCATTCAGCTATATCACTTTACCCCACTCTCTCCTACTTTAAACATATAAAAAAATACAGAGAAAAATCTAATATTTAAAATACAGTAAATGCATAACCTTAGCTAACATTAGATTAATCCATTCGAGTTTGACCACATTGTTGTAGAATATTTAACAAAAATGAAAGTTAAAAACTGCTTATTATGCCAGAAAATGTCATGTTTATTACCAACTTAACAGCGTAAATTAGCGAAAACCATTTTATTAAAAATATATAGGTTAATAAAAATTAAAAAAATGAACAGAGTATTAGTTACAACATAATAAAGTGAAAAGAAATTATTTTATGCAAGAAAATTATCAATTCGCTAAAATTTTATCATGTTGGATTAAATTTTTCGAAGTTGGCATCCTGCAGCTTTATATATGGAGAGCTTTTAGGACAGCCCTCCTTACCCCTATACCTCACCAGTAAATATCCTTAAGTACATCAATCGTTTTTTAGTAATGTTTATTAGACTAAAATAACTTGCTATTTAATTAAATTTTACATAACGAAAGATTTATTAATTTAGAACAACAAAATTTACCATAAATAATTTTTTTTTATATTTCTGAAACGAAAACAAATATATTTTACTTTAATAAATAAGTAAAATGTCAAATGAAATTCATGTGTCCTCCCCATAAATGTATTATTGGATTAGAATAAAGAATAATTTCTGTAAATGAAATGTTAGTTTTTTCCCGTGAAAATTTTGTGCTAACTTTGGAAAAAATTAGGTCCAAATCGATTGAATTTTAACAAAGTTATAATAGAGTAAAGTTTTTTCAAAATAATTCGATTTTTTACACATTTTTCTAATTTCATTGTTTATAAGTCTTATATATATACTTTTCATCCAAAATGTTTTTTAATATAAATAAAAGTGTAATATAAAACAAATTAACAATTTTTTCACCCTCAAACTCATTCTAAACAATTTTTTTTAAATATTCACAGAATTTATTTATAAGTTGGCAAACATTTTTAATTTTTTGGCAAATTAGATAAGAACATTTTAATACTGATATTTTTCAATAGTTTATAGCTTTTTATACAATTTTTTAGGGAATATTTTTAGAAATAAAAATTTTGATCGGGCAGTAACACCCTTAAAATTTGGTCACGAACAAATTTTGTTCGTCTCAAAAATCTTATTTTCTCATGAATCGAAAAAATCTTCGGGGTCTCGTTGAAAATAATTTTTGGAATCACCCTAATATGTATTTAATAAAATTCCTAATCACTGGAAAAAGTGTCGCAAGATTATGATAATTATTATATACATTTTGACACCTACAAGTGTATCGTAAGCACTTGAAAACTGCAGCTATTAGCAGAATATTTGATACCGTAATTTGCAATACTTGCATAGCACGACATTATCCAACCTAATCGTTCATAGAACGTACTTAGGCAATCTTATCTTTGCCTAATTCTCAAGTTACGCTGATGCGGCGCTTCAACTTAAACGAACTATGAGATCAAATAACCAACGATAACATTTTAACAGCAAGCAAATTTTTTTTATTTTTTCTTTTTTCTCACCTATACTTAATCGATAACTTGAAGGAGCTAACTATTTGTGTCATCTGATTTTAAAAATGCTCGAAGCAGAAAGTTAGTTAGACGCACCGGTTTGATTGTTCCCGGTCGGGCCTGCAAAGATGTGTCACTGTCACTTTGCGTTCGTCTGTCTTTGCTCACATTCGTATGTCCGCGGTACACGTAACGACCTGAGACCACCAAGCAGCACCTTTATATTTAACTTTATTGCTCTATTATATATTAAGTTTCATTATATTGGCAAGGAAATAACGACCCTAAAAAAAGAAGAAAGAACTCAGGATTTTTCATCATCAAAAATAAATATAACGATCGCATTAATAACGTCATTTTGCATTATGATTTTGTAATTCGTCGTGTAAGGTTGAAAAGAGGTAGGGCGACGCGTTTCAGAACGATGCACCTTCCAATTACACAGGCGTATTATAACGTATAATGAAGAAGCGGAAACTCTTCCCGTTCATTCATTATTTAGCCCAAAAATTTTGGTTTCACGTGTTGGCTCTATACTTTGCATAAATGATCAAAAGTAAATGAAGAGAAAAATGAAATGAAAAGGAGCCGGAAGTGTTTATTAATTCTGGATAAGCTTGAGGGATTTGTGACAGTTCAAACGGAACCGAATCCTGCTTTTTTTCGCACGTCTTAGATTTTTGTTAAACTTCTTTGGGAAAGTAATTTGACTTTTTTTTTATTTTTGCTTGTGCTTTTTTCTGTACACTTTGAAAGGAAAACATTTTTAAATTCAAAGTTCAATTATGACAGCTTGTTTTAATTTCTCAAAGCAGAAAAAATAGGATTTATGAAACTTTCATAAATTACATTTACTCAAATTGTTTTTGTATTTTGATGATGAATGCTTATTAATTTTCATATAAAAACCGAAATTATCTTGCGAATTATTAATATTTTTTTCATAAACGTTCAGACAAATTTCATGACATTTCAAATTAATTAATAAATTGTTGATTAAAAAAAACTCATTAAAGTCAGTTCAATCACCAAATGTTTAATAAAATTATTGAAAACCTTAAAATAAAAATAATGCAAAGTAAAAATTAAAAGAGAATACATTTTGTTGTAAAATTCTAAAAAAATGAAAATATATATTACAAAATCACGACGAAATTATTTATAACCACTTATCATTTTCATTTAATTATATCTACATGCTCGCTGCAAGCAAATGTTTTATTCAGAGTTTGCAATTAATTGTTTTTTTATCCGCAAAATTGACAGATTTATTGACAAGTGCAATTGATATTTTCGTATTTTGTAATTACTGAGAGAACTAAAAAACAATAAAATTGGATTATCTAAATTATTTTTTTAATTTTAATCGGCCTCAAAAATGTACCTGCAAAAGAAGTACGTTAAATTAAAGTTGAATGAAAAGTCATGCATCACATTAAAAATTGTTCACGTACGCCCTTTCATCAATGCAATATGTGTGTTCATACAATGTTAAGTTACTCGTACTCGACACTGCATAACACGTGCATTCACACATAACATCGCACACAGGATATCCATACATGTAATATATATATAGTATATATTCAGCGATGCTCGACGCCAGAATCAAACGAAGTATCGGTTAAGCATTACATTTGCAAGTAATGATGCAACCACTGGGCGCTTACGAAATTGCCAAACGAGCCCGTAGAAAGCATTATGATTTTTAGAATTGCTTGCAGATTCCGTGACACCATTCCATAATTTAAACATTTAACATTATTAATTGACGTTCGTTTTAATAGATTGATGCAATTCACACACACACACACACACACACACACACATATATATATATATATATATGTAAATAATACGCTTTGACCGCAAATTTTAGAAAACCATTGTCAAATTTATTTTTAAATAAAAATTTATTGTTTCAATTGAATTAAGTTTAGATAATAAAAGTAGAAACATTTTAGGTTTTTCTAAATTCTTTAAAAAAAGATTATACAAAATGTCAAATTGCTGGCTAAATTTTGCATACATTACACAATTGATGAAATCAACGGATTATCATATTTTTAATTCAAATATTTGGCACATTTATCCAAGGTTAAAATCGATGAAAAAATAAAACACAAAGATTTGCAATAATGTGTAAACTATAAAGTAATTATAATTCGAAGGCTTGTTGGTGTATTATCTGGCATTATTTTTGAAATGCTTTCTTTTTCTCCGCAAAATGTTTTGCACGCACAGCAGATCGTTGCTTATACTAGTTTTATAATTCCAATTTTCTAACTACCAATTGACGGGCCATCCACATGAACCTCTTTAAACGATGTAAAATTTTGCAGGACCGGTTTTCGGTGAGCCGTGTCCTTGCAAGCCTCATAAGAAATAACATTTTTTGTTGTAACAAATTTCTTTAATTTCAATTACGTCAGCTTGACTCTTTTTCAAAAATCTGTACATTTTTTATACATGAAAACTAGAGTAAAATTATTATCTAATAAAATTATCGAAAACTTTGTACAATTAAAAAATTACGTATCAAAAAAAATCACGAATAAAAAAAATCCACAACATAAAAAATATAGATTAACATTATGATTAAAAAAATTGTCGACAAATTTATACAATTACAAAGTTACATATTAAAAAAAATCATGAACTAAAATTACAGTTATTTAATAAACGCACTTGTCTTAAATGAGTTTTTAAAATTTGATAAGAAACGTCAATTAATATTTGATGAGGTACAAATGTATAAATGAATGATATTTGCAGGATTATCATTTTTTGGGTGCAAGTACCGAATATTAAATGAAATATTATGTGGGAACTGCAGGCACCGTCCGGAAGAAAGTGCCTACGTAATACACAATTATTTTGCGCATCCTCGAGAATTTCCCCGACAAAATTGTTAATACATTTATGTGCACCATGCATATTCGGTGCAAACAAACTGGCGGATATATTTTGGCTTAATAATACACAACCGTTGCGATGTAAGATAGTTATAATTAGGCGTGTATTCGGTCTAGCAATAAGCAGGTTACCCATGTGAACTTCCTTCATATTTTCGGCGGCATTCTAAAGTAGCTGTTAGGACTTGCGTGCAAATAAACCTTTATTTCAAGTTTATTTGCAAATATTCCTCTTCTACTGCATTTTGTTTTTTGATTTCTTTTTATTTAACTCAAACCGTTTGGCACATAAACTATCAGGTTTGAAATAAAATACATATTTCTGACTGATAATTTTCGATTCGATTTGCTTTCTGCAAAAGTTTACAATTAATATTGAGAAAGAAAAACTGTTTAATTTAAAAATAAAATAAAATTATTTGTCCGTTTATAAACTATTGATGTGAAATTAATAAGTAGCAACAAAAATGTTATTCGATATTATGCACTGGCTATTTACTTTACTTTTTTCGTATTTTATTATCAAATCTTATTATTGAATTAATGGAATACTGTCATAACTAGCACAGCAGCTATTTAACAGTTTGAAATTCAAAATTTGATGTTTCAAATATGATATTCAATCAAACAGTATATAAGTAAATAAAAGCCTTTCAGTTTTATATTCAAATCAATTATGAGATCAAATTTATCGTCTTGTTGTATGCGTGTGATATGAGATACCTCAACTAAGAATCGTTACTTTCTGTTTAAATTCAAGTTATTGAATGTGAATTAAAATGTATATGTTTTAAATTTGCATGATTATTATTATTATCAACTTTGATATACGACTGTATTTTATATTTTAAATAAAAAATGTATCAAATGTATTTTTTTATTAAAGTTTAAAAACGATAAATGTTAGAAGCAATTTTAAACTTTTTATTTGTAAATAAGAACCATTTAACCAAGTAAAAAAATTGTATCACTAAACTATTTCTTCATAAAATTGCTCGTATCTGTAAAGTGCAAGCTAATGTGATTTTCTAAAGTTACAACATGAATGAAATACAATAATGATATGTGAAATTGTTTGTAAAAAGCTACACATCAACATATTCCAGGTTTCACAATGCTACAAAAAATTTGCTAACAAAATAAAATACAATTTAGTTTATTTTACTGTTAAACAAATTTGAAAACAAAAAATATTTATATTTGAACACAAAACAAAAAGAAGTTCTATTTATTATTTAGTCTAATATTAAATTTAGGTTTTAGGCTGTGCAAAAAAAATTAAGCACAACCAGATGTTGGCTTCTCTTGTTTCATAGTATTTTGACTATGTGAATGGCTCGAGAGTAATCAGACCTAAGTTTTACGACGTCTAGTGACAAAGACCTCCCTGTTCTCACGTAACTTTGTAAAAGTAAGTTCAATATAAATTTTGCAAAAGAAAAAAAAACTTTCCTAACAAAAAAAAGCTCAATTTGGTTTAAATCTTGGTCAAATGCACGAATCCACTATAAGAAATACTAATGAACTTGGGAAAAATGAAAATAAATACTTGATACATGCGATGCATGTTGCACGTATGTCGCACGTGCAGTTCAGCATTTTCAGGGAAGCATTGCACAGTGTGAATTATTGATTCAAATATTTTGATTATTATTGTTATTATCACCGGTCTTACGATAACGTTGCAATTAAAAACTTTTTTACCGCTGCCATTAAATGTGCCTCTTATTTTTACAGTTATGGCTAACACGATAATTATAACGTTGAATATTTGAGCTTTAATACGAAAAATTCTGAGTAATCAGTTTTCATGAAAAAAAATTTTCATTTTTAATTAAAGATGATGATTGCCGAACTAATCACAAGTTGAAATTTATTTTTTCATTCATTTTGTCAAAGTTGTCTGCATTTTTCAAAAATATGTCTTCCCAAAGGACAAATTTGTTTAAACCTTAAATTGGTCCCTGAAAAATTATTTTTTCTAAAACCGTCGAGATTTTTTCTAAGAAATTTTCTTCCCAACCAGGAACATCCTTTTGAACCTTAAATTGGCGTCTAAAAAAAGTAACTTTTTAAATACAAATAATAATAAAGTTGGCGGGCGATTTCACAGGAGTGTACGGAGAGAATAAAAAAAGGAAAACTAGGGATCCGAGAGTTCACAAATAGCATATTAATATTTACGTACTTTGTTTGCTTCAAATTACGTATTCGTCTGTCGCGATTATTGCGTTTCAGTTAGCGAATCTGTTATTTCAACGTTTTTGCCCGGGATATGTAGGTGACCAGTCGGTCGGATACAAGCGCGCTGTGCCTCCAAAATGTTATTAATGCTGCAACGAGCGACGGGCGACAAACAAAAATAATTAATATTTATCGTCGACGATTTCCGTGTTCGCACGACTATATCGGCTCCGGCTTTGACTGTACACCGCGCGTTAACCAGCCCTAATACCACCAAAGCCTGCAGACTGCGACGAGCGAGAAAGAAATAGATTTTCGATCGCAAAATTTTCCGCTGACGCTAATTCGATAATGTACATGTTACCACGCGATTTATTCGTTTGCCAGTGCATTCTCGTTTTTACAAAGCTCATTATTTCCTCTCTTCGTTATCATTAATTATTACATATATCAATACACCCGCGCACACAAGAGAGAAAACGCTTTTCGCATCACGCACATCTGCTTTATAAAATTTCCAAAATGTGTGTACACATACACATGAATTCGGGACTGTTTTTACGTTTTATTTCCAAATGCATTATTTTGCTCTCGTCTGTATGTAATATCGCAATTATAAGGCCAAATCACATTACGCGCGTTATTTACATTTTTACGTATACATTTTCGGTTGAAAAGATTTGCAACAGTTCTACGATGGAAAATGTTTGACATTAAATTTTTAAATAATCCAATTATTTGTAAATTTCTCTGTAAAATGGACGGACATGGTAATCAGTGTAATATGTTAATTATTATTTTAGTTAATCACGGTCTGCTAGTTTACACCGCGTGCGATTCAACTTATTTTTTTTATTTGAATTGACATTCGCGTTGAAAGGTAAAAAAAGAGGAGCAACAAAAAATTAACGCTCGCATTATTATTTGACTAATAGATTATTCAGTATGTGGAATTCATTCCTTTGATTTTGCGTTTCACGAATCATTGTGAATAAATGAGAGTTGTTCATCTTTTTGTTTTCTGCTTTAATATTCTTTTGGTGAAATAAATGTACAGTACAATGATCATGTTATTGTGATTATCCTTATAATTGAAATTTTATTTGTTTCCATTATGATGCATATTTAGGTATAGTTTTTATTGATGGCTCTGATTTTTAACAAAACTATAAATTATAATTATAAAATTCAGAAAAAAGTGCTTTTTTGTATAAAATACGATATTCAAGAATGGATTTAAATTTAACATATTTTTATCATTTTCAAAAGAAATCTTACACAATTTTTTTAATGAAAATCATTTTTCTTTCTTTTATATTCTTTAAATCGCTTTAGACAATCATTTGTATTTTTTTTTTTTTTTCACAAATGAATTATATTTCGATGTTTTTTTAAATTTAAAATTCATTTGAATTTTATATAGTTTAAATTAAATGAAAAGTCAACGGGATTTCGTAATAAAACTAATTTTGTCATCTAAAATTTACGGCTCTTCACCGAGATACATCCTTAAACCGAATTAACTCAATTATTATAAAACAAACACGCCACGTCTGTTTCATGAAAAATTACGTCAGTGTATTTAACCAGCGTGTAACTCTTGGAAAAAATAGTTGTCGTTTGCTTAACAAATTGCCAAAAATGCGTTATGAAACTTATAAAAAAGTCAATGTTTATTAAATTAAACTTTTATATATAAATAATTGCAATGAAACATAATTGCAGCTCGTTTATTTCGAAAGAAATCTTCGACTATTTAGATCATTTGTTTTATTACGTAAAATTAATTATAACAAAGATTTGGCATTGCATATATATGTGAGATTTTGAAATTGCCGTGTAATCAAATATTTTGTTTGTTCACTTTCGAAATGATTAACAAAACAGTGTCGACAAAATGAATACCGCAAAATGGATATAGAAGGACGAGAATTGCGGATGTTTTAAACATCACTAAGAAAATTGTTTTATCTATATGCAATAACATTTTTTTTGTTCATATTCAATACCTTTAATTATTTTGTTGTAATTTGTTTTATCAATATAATAATCATTTTTCCTCTTCAACAAGTATTCCAAAAACTGGGCCAAAATTTATTATAAATAATTTTGTAACTTGTATAATATAATTATTTTTTCATTTACTGCTTATTCAATTCGTTTTAAAAATACTTCTTATAATAAGAATTTATTTTTGTAATGAAATTTATATAATACTTAAATTAAATATTTTATACTTTATTTATATTTTTATCTTAAAACATTATTTACATAGAAATCGAAAATAATTTTTTTTAGAAAAAACATAATAATACGGTGAATGAAATAAATTTAAAATGATTTTATAATAAATATACTCATAGATCAATTTATATAAATAACATTTTCACCTTGTTTTGAAAAAACGTAAATTATTCATTAAAATGAAAATAATAATTTCATGAAACATTTTATTTATATAGCATAAGTGTTTATATATATATATATATATAAAAGAAATATTAAGTTCATTTGCAGTGTTGATTCATAATTATTGTAACTCTATTATAAATGAAACAAATAATCTATTATTTGTGGTATTAAATGTCTAGGAGAAATTATGTCAGATATTAAAATATAATTAAATCAAACAGACATAACATTCTGATTAACTTTGCAATTCAAAAACAGCATAGAACATACATATAGGCAAATCTCTAAAACTTTTAACCTACCTGTCCCTCGCATTTCACTTCAATTTTGTGGATTATGAAATTGAAGATTTTAGTTTTTATTATTTGCACACTTCAAGTTATTATAGTTTTACACTTTGTAAGTATTTATAAGTTTATAAGAATTATAATTTGAAAATATTTCACAATCCCAAATCCGAATTGTTACGTCTTTGATATGTCCCCTTAGGTTACGCAGAAACTATAAATTAAATAAGAAAAGTTTCTTTTTTAATTTATAAGCACAGAATTAAATTGCAATTCAAAAATTAATAAACATTACTTTTAACTGTATCAATTCAAATAATGCGCATTTAATATGTACACTACAAAAAATTATCAAAATGTGTCCCTGAGTTTTAACGTCAAAGACATAATACATTTTGAAAATATTTATATTTAAAAACACTTTAATACTTCTGGATGAACTGCACAGTATCTTGATGTAATAAAATATATATGCGTGCAATGAAATCTAATTATATATTAACAACTTCTTAAATAATTGAAAGATCATTTCAAAATATTATGTTTTTGACATTAGAACAGAAGAGCTGTCAAAAACGTAATATTTACCTATGTTTTTACAATTAAATATTAATTTAAAGTTACGGGCATGTAATTTATCACTGTTCAGCTTTATATTACTTATTTTAAAGTAATAATAAATTATAATTGTCACAAAACTAAAATGTGCTAAAGCTTTTTTTCCAAAATTTGGCAAGTTAAAGGTTCTAGAGAATTGCCCATATATTTTAATTAATAATTATGATTCAAAATTTATCGATTAAAATAAATATAAAAGACATATGTATTTTTAAAATACGGTCAAATGTTTTTTCATTTTATATTGTTAAATAGAAAGTGATATTTGTTTTATAGATTATTAATATTTAAAAAAAATGTTATTTCTTCTTATTTTTAGGATAATAAAATTACCCTTTTATTCATAAAAATTACACATGCAATTAAAATTAAAAAAGAAACAAATAATATTTTTTAAATTTTTTTACTTAATTTTCACTGAATACATTTTTTTCAAATAATTCTTTCACAGTGTAAAATAATGTGAAAAATGTGATAAAGAGAATAATTTTCATCCTTACAAATTTAACATTGAAATTCTGCATCAAAATAAATGAAATTTCATTGTACATTTAATAATTACATTAATTTCATTTCCTTATCATTTTTGTAGCAAAAAGTTACAATTACGAGGCATTGTATTACATAAA
>JABFPM010002231.1:0-17312 GCA_022817325.1 Idris sp. 1 HC-2018 | reverse complement strand
TTAAAAATGTTTTAGAATTAACAAATATAATTTTTTCAGTACATCAACATTTAATTTTAATTTTGTATCAGTTTTTTCTTGGCAAAATTTGATATCGCTATTTTTTGCCAAAAATTTTTGAATTGAAAAGTTTAATGTTAGATTTTTCAGAGGTATAAATAAGATAGTTACAGGCATTTACTAAACATTTCTTGTAAATTTCTGAAGAAATATTTTGTTGGGGAATATTTTTTGTGGAGGTTGAATTAACAAAAATTATGATATTTACTTTAAACATAAATAATACAACTGATGAAAGAAGTTGAATAAAAAACTTTAATAAATTTTCGCAACTTTCTGTAAGCAATACGATAAAGACTTGAAGAATTATATTTTATTCACGACTTGTTGACAAGTTTGTTTGTTAAGTTGTTGGTCACGTTCATTCGGTATTCGATTTGGTTTATTCTCACTCGCTACCTCGCGGTATATCGCGGATCTACATGACCTGAGAAATAGGGACTTTCTTCTTTTACGAGGTAATCACGGGCTCGGTCCAATTAGGTAGGTAAGAATAGATGTTCACTTTTACTCCGGCTGGTCATTGCAACCTTCCCAACGAAAGGTCGACCTATGATTCGATCTCGACTAAATGTATACCTGCGCGAATATTTACGGAGAAAGTGCACGAAGCATCCTTCACCTTCGCCCGCCAACTTTTTTGCCTTGATCTCTCGGACCAGTTCGACGTTTCATTGCATTTTCATTGAACGTTCAACTGCATTAGATTCACCTTACGATCGTCCAATTTGCGTTTCATCGAACTCAATTCTGGATGTTAATGAATTCGAACTTGATGTAATTATTACAAACTCCTTTTGGGAATCGAAAACGAAAGTTTTAATTGCTTTTTGGGAAATTAAATTTTTATTTAATAAGTATAACGATTAATAATTTATCCTTCGGAAGCTTAAATATTTGTTAGAGCAAATTAATTTTTTGGAGAATCTAATAAATTTTTTTAATTTTTTTTTTCAATTACATTAATTGGTTCCAGCTGTGAAAACGCAAAATTTCGCTGATTTATTTTCTACTTTCATGTAATTGATGCTAATTTACCAATGGTAATTTATTACTCCATAAATTAGAATTCTATTACGAAGCAAAGATACACATCAGAAAAATTCTTACTTATAGAATTAATACACATCAGAAATAATAACTTCATAAAACCTTTTCTGACCCCGGATTGCAAATGTACACTAATATCAACGTGAAACAGTACCATCTAAAATCGCGTTTCACCTCAATCGGTTAAATTTAACCTTTCACATGGTATATACATTTTAACCTACTATTTTAGGTGCATTTAATTACCTGAACAATTACCGGTGCAAAAAGAAATACAAGCAAAATAATTATTTTCGACAACTTTCCCCGTTATTTCGCAATTGCAAAATACAATAACCTCTAAATTATAAGGGATAACTTAATTGTAACATTTCCAGTTAAACATTTATTACTACATTTTAATGAACAAGTGCAATCCTTGTGCAGATAAATTCAAATATTTACCATTTTAATAGAGTGTGAACTATTTTAAGAACCTGAGTAATTATTTAAATAGTAACTTAATTCTGTGGCTTTGAGGAAATATTAGTTAAGCGCCAATTTTTAGTTTTCAAAATATTTGCAAATACAATTTAAATTCTGATTTTTGTTGTTTTTTAACTTAATCAAGGAAGTTGATGAAAATATTGTTTCACCAGAAAACACGGTAAAAAGTTATTTAATAATTCGCGAAAAATTAACGTATTTTACTTGTAAACATGTTTTTTGATTTGATACAATGAAAAATATTTTCATGCAGAGTGTTTTCTGAAAATATCTCGAACAAAATTGTTTTTTGGCGCTTAACTTATTTTTCCAAAAAGTCACAAAATTGAGGTTAAGCTTAAAAAGTAATTCAAGTTTTTTTAAAGGAATTACAACTTTTACAATAAAAAAATATATATACATATATTCAAGTGCTAATCAGATATTCTATTCGTATTTAAATTAGAAATTCTGTTTGATATGACGAGATTGTGTTTGATCTGGAGAAACTAAGTGTGATCTTGAAATGAATTTGAGTGCAAAAAGAAGGCGGAAGAGATGACTGTGGTTGTAGAATTTACATAGGCAATTGAACAATACCGAATGGCGATCTACGATCGGAGCATAGGTTATTACAACAGCGTTCTACTGGCCGCGAGAGTGAAAGGCCTTAATCTCATATTCAGTGTCTTAACCATTATGTCAATGTCCAGCGTCTGGCGTATAGCCTTATTAAATGTAATTGGCTCAAGATTCACATCCACCGCGTAACACTGACAGGAACATGCATTGATATAGATAACTGCATTATATATCTCTGCGCATTGTATTATAAATATTTATATTAAACAATTGTTAGCCGAGTTTACTAATGGCGAACATAAGATCGAGCTTTGATTTCCACGCTATGAAAATGAGCTATTAACATAATTTAGTCTAATGATTAATCGCACAAAAGTTCAAAGAATTATTTAATTTTAATTTATTATATCCAAGATCTTTATTGACTCATTACATCACTGAATTGAAAATAAAAAAAAATTGAACTAAAAGAAATTCTTTGACGTGACTAATTTTTTGAAAAGTCATGAAGAAAGTAGACAGTTTTGTCTCTTTTAAAAGATGTAGGATAAAAATGTATTATATTGACATATCCTTTTGATATGGCTCGGATAATTACCTGTTTATTATTTTATAATGGTATCTACGAACTTTATCTCTTAATAGATTGCTTAAGGCTAAAAGACAATTTGAAACTTTCTTATGGTACACCTAAACACAAATTTTAAGGTCTGATATCTTACATCAAAAGCCAATACATGATACTTAGAGAAGTAATTTTGCCTAAATTGTGTACAATCATATTGCGTCATTAGACAAAAAATTGACTTTACATAAGCAGACAAAATTTTTCACACAATTTATCGGTCGTCACATTTGAAATGGTGATCGATTTCAAAATCTAAGCATGGGAACTGCCTTTCAAATAACGTGTATGAAAAATAATTATAGTTCCTCCGCGCATGGCATTAACAATTAGTAGGCCTTGAAAAATGTACGGTGCCAATAAACGCATGTGTTTATGTAGTGTAAAAGAAACGAAAGTAGAAGCACATGCAATGTTCACCCACTAACAGAGTGACTTTTGACCCTCATCGAGAGCAGTTTCTTTTCAACCTTTTTGCGGGCAAAAATCTTTCAAGAATCCAGATCAATTCCTTATAATTGCTAGATTTCTCTCTTATACGTCAGGCCGAATTATACAATGAATTGTTAAACGGCTTGTGTTACCATAATGGACGATATCAATTCCAAAACTGACTTCTCGGGGCGATGAAATCCATTAATATTTCTTATTATAACTTTCGTTCATTTTCTTTTTCAATTTGCCTTGGTTTTTAATTTCCTCTCCCGAGAAAATTAAATTTAACAACGATTTTCAATGATTACGTATTGCAGACATGATAATTCGATGATTATAATCGCAATTGTAATCATAGTGAGAAAAAAATGTAAATGATGTTTGCAGGTTGCTGATTTAGATTTCTTACTCTTTAAATCATCTAGATGACTGTTGTGAAGTTTCAATGTAATTTTGATTTTTTAAAGTAAGGTAATTGGCTAATATGAAATATAGTTCCGATTTGTTGACTATGATTATTTTCTTGATATATTTTAGATTGTCTTAAAAGTTTTATAAATACCATCTGATTATCTATAAAGCTAAAGTGGAAATTAAAGTCAAATTCAGTAAAGAATTCGAATTGGACGATTCTGTATTATAATTATTTATAATGGTTAACAATTTTTATCATGTAGTCTTAATAGTTTAAATTTTTTAACAAAATAATTCATTAGAGTATAAACAAAAATAAATTGTCAAATCGATTTTGAAGATATTTTACTTCAATTATACTTATCATGAAAAATCTAAGTAAATTATAATATAATATTTATTTATAATATATTTATTTATAATATGATATTTATTTCTACGGGAATATACCCAATATTAAATTATGGGGTTTTGTCCGCATGGGCTTGATAATGCTTTGTCAGTTGGAAGTTTTCACTAAAAGCTTTTTCTAAACTTTGATTCAACAAATTTTCTACAATGTTCACATTCAAAAGTTTTCTCTGCAGTATGAACTCGGTTATGTTTACATGAATTCGATATGTTTTCATTTAAACGGTTTTTCTCTAGTATGGATTTGGAGATGCTTTTTCAAATTATTGCTTTGAGTAAACAGTTTTCAACAATATTAATATTTATAAGGATTTTCAAAACTGCGAGTGACAAAACGCTTAACCAAATTAAATTTTTGACTGAAAAGCCTAAAACAGTGATTATATTTAAATAGTTTTTCTTTAGTATGAACTCGAACATGATTTATCAAAGCAAAATTGCATTTGAATCATTTGTTGCAAAATTAACAAATGTGTTTTGTTTTGTCAGTCATATTTTATTAACCAAAAATGTAGTTTGCAAATTATTCAACCAGATTTATACTATATTCTGTTTTTATTTGAAATTGCTAGAATTATTTTTACAGCTTCGATTAACTGTAAATAATTAGTTTTATTTAATTATGCATTTGATTAATTATTGATAGTAATATTTTTAATAGTCATATTTTTAAAGCCGGTTGAATCATGATTTGGATGTTATTCAACAGTTTAAATAAGTGTTTGAATAGTCTGTGAAAATTATATTTTGGTCCGGATAGAAATGTAAATATTCACATTTTTACTACATTTATTTATTCACTTCCTTATTCTCTCAAGAAATGTATTTTGGAAAAATTAAACTTATCATGGACAAAATAAAGGTGGCAGGTGTACTGTTACAATTATTTCATTTAACCTAATTAGGTGAAAATTTTTGTACTTACGTTAGATTATATTTTTTCAAGTATATTTTTGAGTAATAGAAAAAAATTGTTTTTGTAAGCTTCAAAGCAAATTGCAAATTTCATTGATATTAATTTAAATATTTTTATACATTTTGAAATGACACGTAAGTATCTTATAAGATTTTTCAAATAATTAAAAAAAAAAGAAAAAAAATTACAGTTGTGATGAGTTGTCAGCATTGACTTGAAAATGCTTTGTCAATTGGATTTTTTTACTGAAAGCTTGCTTGCAGTTATCACATTTATAGGGTCTTTTTCCAGTATGGATTCGTAGATTTTTTTTCAGATGAGAACTTTGACTAAAAAAAATTCCACAATGTTTACATTCAAAAGGTTTCTCTGCAATATAAATTCGAATATGTCTATTTAAAGATGGTTTGTCACTGAAAAGCTTTTTGCAATGTTTGCATTTTAATGGCTTTTCTCCAGTGTGAATTCAGAGATGTATTTTCAAACTGGTATTTCGAGTGAAAGATTTTCCACACTGTTTACACCTGTAAGGGTTTTCTTTAGTATGAATTCGAACATAGTTTTTCAATACGGATTTATATTTGAATAATTTGTCACAATTTGCATATTTATGTTCCACTTTTTTATTTACATGATAATTTTCAATATAACTTTCTTATATCTACTGCGTTATTTGTAGGTAAATAATTTTATATTTATAACTGATTATGTTATCTGTAAATAATATATATACATTATATTTATCAAAACAATATTTTTTAGTATTGTATATAAATAAAATTATCTTAAATTTGATACTGTTTTATTTTTCTTTCAAAAATACAATTTTCGAAAACAGCAAAAGATGATACAGGTTAGAACTTTATATTTACATCAAATTCTGTACTTTTAATTATATTTGTCCTTTCTCTAAAAAAAGAACAAAACAATTTTAATAAACTAATTATAGACTTTTTGATATTCCTTTGCATCTTGATTCCTTAGTATAGTAAAAGTAATATGGTTTGTAGAATATTACAAGATAATTGTTTTGAATATTATGAGCGAGCATTTGTAATTTCAATGTTTCTGTGATGCCATCTAAGGTGACTTTAATTAACTCCACAGAAATTAATTTGTTTATAAAATTAAAAAATATTAATTTCAAGAAAGCAGTACAATTCTATTGTTAAAAGTCACCTAAAACATTTTTGTTTTAATTACTGCAATTTAACATTACAAAAATTAAAAGCACTTACAAGAATAAATGTTTCAATTATCTAAATGGAAACTGCAATCGGACTGTTGTGAGGCTTTGATTAGGCAACCATGAAATGACTAAGATTTGCATAAGTGCAATAATTTAAAAAAGTTCTACTATAGTTAAACAAAGAAAAATTAGTTTGAGTGTAAATCGTAAGTTCCTTGCACTTACAGAGATTTGTTCAACACAAATACTCTAAAAACGTGAGGGTACAGTTTCGTGAGTCGCCTTATTACTATATCATAACGTACACATATAGTAACAGCCCTGTAATTGGATTGTATAAGCCGATCTAATTTTATCATTCTATGATGAAAATTTGAATGCAATTTTTGTTTCGGAAGAAATAACAATAACGTTCAAAAAATATTACTTCTCTTATAAAAATATCCGTAATGTAGAATGATAAATTTTTTTAAATGAACACTAGTATATCTTTAAAGTTCCATTAAGATAGTAAGTCATAATTTATATTTTTTCTTTTGCATTGTAACATTTCAAAAATATTTTATCATTATAAAAATATAGTCATCCTTAAAAGTCTGTAATGCTTCTTATTTGATGCTTAAATAAGATTTCAAATCCTGCTAATTTAATTGGAATCGAACTGATTCACACGATAAAAACACATAACGATATAAATTATTTATTAATAGTAAATTACGTGACCTTAATTGGTCAATTGCAAACTATTGTCATTATAAAATGCAGCACACTTTTTTCTTTGAGTACACATGTAACAGATATAATTTATATCTATTTTGTAATAATCTAAACTATGTGATTTGTTTTCAACTTGAAATGATTCTCAGGCAACAGTTGATGTCTGATATCAAAGCGATGAACGGAAACGATAGAGGATCCGCAGCTACGCGAAGCATGTACGCGCGTTCTTGCATCATGGCAAAGGCAAGTAGTGCAACTTTATTTAATCTGTATATAAAGCCGCAGATGTTTACTTTCAAACGTTTCCGCCAAATTATTATTATTATTTGTAATGAATTGATCAAAAGTTATAATTACTTTTACATAATCCATGCATGTGCCTCAATTGAACGTTTGTTTCCGTTCATATGGAAATTGTGGAAGAAAGTCATTTTGTTGTCGCCTTTGACATTTGGTTGCGTTAATAAACCAATCATGCATTTTTTCAGAGAAAAATATATACATACATGTTTGGAAAAAATTCTTTTATATCAAATTGAATAAATAGAAATTTAATTCCACGCATAGTTATACAACGTTGAATTGTAAATTAATAATATTATCGTTTTTTTTATACCTCGTGTATTAATTACAAAATTGCTTCTTGAATCGCTGTTGCCTACTTTTATATGAAATTTTTGAAAAAAGAGAAAGTAGAAAAGACTTTTCATAAACAGAATTGTTTCGTATTTTTATTCAAATGAGAATAAGGTGAAAGAAAGAAAGAAAAAAAAATTATGTCAAAGTACAACAATAAAAACATACTTCTAATTCACTTCTCACTAATAAACAGCTTATTATCAAAAATATAATACCTACTGTTAAACAGACAATTAAGAATCGTTTGAATCAAATGAACATTTAATTAACATGCAATATATTATTAAACGCTTTTTTTCTACGAAAGTAAACATTCACTTTTCAAGGCGTGTACAGACATTGTACCTGATGATCATGAGAAAAGGTAATCATTAACATTATTTAATATAATAATTAATTTTAATAATCAACTTTGAACATAATCCTCAGAAAGCTTCCCAGTTTGATAAAATTGTCAATTTGAAAAGTGGAAAGTTCACCTACGCGATTGATTCGATTAGTTTCACCCGTGAAAAGAGCAAGTCCCTTATATGTCGTTTAGTTTCATAAAATTTGCTAAAGTGTTCTAATTTCAGCGCAAACAATGAGATGAAATCGAATGAACGAGCGTGAGAAGATCACCGCAGAAAGCATACAAATGCAAATGAGAGTATTCACAGTCACTTTTTCATCGAGAAGTGTTTATCAAATATATGCGAAAGTGAAATTCTTTACGGAAAACGAAGCTGAAATGATTTTATATTATTATTAATACGTGAATTATGATTTCATTTGCATTGTATATTAAGCAACGACAAATCTTTTCTATTTTTGCACGAATTTTCTCAACATAAAAGAGTGTGTTGTAAAATTTTATTTTATCAGCCAACCATAAAACAAAATTAAGTTTAACCTTTTAAAGCTGAGGTGTAATTTACTTTTTAATAACTCATTCCAACAATTTTTATGAACCAAACTGAAATAGCTAGCTTTACATTGTACAAGAAAATTTGTTACATTTAAACTTATAATTTATGTACTTATAGATAAAGTATAATAATTTTAATTCATTATTAATTTAAAACTCAATAATAACTTCACAAAAATATAAATCTCATTGATGAGTTGAAAATCACCATCACAAATGCAATCTTTTTTTTTTCTTTGAAGAAGTTAATTTCGGACAGTTACAATAGAACAAGATAATTAGTTAAATAAACTTGCTTTGTTTGACCCTTGGAAGAAAAAAAATCCTCTGGAAGCTCTAAGTGTCACAAAGACACTAAAACTAATCGGTTGAATGTTGGTTTCTAAATTGTGTCGATTTTTATTTAAAGCTGATAAATTTACAATTGTAATCGATACGGTTGTTTACTGTAATTGGTCATTAATCTTTGGAAATGAGTAAGCACCTGTTCCGTGAAAGTCAACATCTATGTATTTCCCGTTCGGGACTTATCTTCTCTCAGCTAGATTATTCTCGACGAATTGCGAGCCGGATTACAGACATTAATAAACTGTGTGCCAGAATCAGGAACACGTTCCTAATTAATAAACGATGGAAAAATGATGAGTGACAACGTGAAGTACAATGTTAATGAAATCTTTTTTCAAACTGCAATTCTGTTCTAGATCATTTGCAAAAGTGAACGCTTGAGTCATATGTTATTTAATGCCATTATCATTCATCTTGTTGAAGAATTCATAATGTTAAATATGTAACAAATAAGTAGGCTGACTTGACCATTTATCCGATTACTGCTGTTTATGTAATTTTTCAAATCATTAAAATATTTTCTAACAGACTTTTTTTTCAATGTAATAAGTGGACTTGATATTAAACTTGAATTTGTGTCAATACCCCGACTACTTATGAAATTAAATTATGAATGAATATTTACTTAATCTAACTTTATGAAAACTACATTAATGTTTTTTGAAGATTTTTTTTCTAAGAAAAAACTAATTTTGATATTTTTCTATAACAAATTAATTGAGGTAAAAGTATGACTTTGTTAAGAAATACAATACAAACAACTTTAAATGATAATTTCTTTATCTTGTTTTTCATTTAATGAACAAAATTATATAGTAACCTTTTATTGCTGTTTAAATGATAATAATTAATATTTATTTAGTTAAAAATTTAATTTTTAATTTATAGTTTTCATAATAGCACATTCACAGAAAGCATAAAATGTCGGTATTCACAAAGAAATTAATTACATACATGCTATATTACACATAGTTGCACATGAATGAGAAATAGACACGACATTAAATACGTATTGCACGGTGTTCAGAATAGAAATGTATCAATTGTAAGAATGTTTATTTTTAAAAACCTTTGATCGGAGTACTTTCCTTGTATATAAAAACAACAACTTAATGTCTGTATATGGTACTTGAGACTAATTTATTTTCAAATGTATAACTTAACAAAAGCTCTAATATAAAATAAACATTTGATACTTTGATTTCAACTTTTATCATTCCGCCGTATTATAAGATATATAGATTATCATTTGAGTCAGTTTTGATTTTTTGAAATCTTTTGAATATGCTTAGAATTGATTTATTGTATACTGTTTAAAAGCACAAACTTGAATTATATCCGAGATGACAGGATCCGCTTCCGCTTCAGCATAGACATAGCATTCTGGTAGCAACAACAGAATCCACAAAAACTGTCCGGCAAATTTTCGCCTCATTATTGACACCCTGGATAGTCTCAAACTCAAAAACTGTCACACTGAAAACGTGCCACAAAAGTTCACATGAAAAAAACCGTGATTTTAAATAAATAAATTTATTAAAACAAAACAGACCCCCAACGGTTTGACACTATTCAATGGTGGTCCTACTTATCCGCAAAGAAGTTTCGGGAGAGCAGACGGTTCGTAGACTGTTGCAAATCAGAAAACGTCCGGGAGTTTTACTTCTTGCGAAGGAAGAGTTCAAAGCGTCAGGTGGGAGATAGTCGGCAGAATGGTGAACGTGAACCAAGTCATCGCCCACTCTTCGCGGAAACGAGATTCTCGGACAACCATTAAACGGATTTTCCTGTCAATTCAGCTGTCAGAGTAGTTGTTTCCGAAAAAAAAGAGATAAAAAACTTATTTCTGGGATTGATTAGTACTGCATACAATGTTTCTAGACTTTTCTTAATTTGTCGATGAATGACAACATGATTTCAGATTCTGATCATGAAAATTATTATCAAACGTTCAGATAGTGATCAATTCATTATGTTTGAATCAGTCAAAATTTTCAAACAGTAAAAGAGACAGTTAAATGTCAGTGAAAATTGTAAATTTGATTTTGCAGTCAATAAAAAAGAGAAACAATTTATAAAACCTTCGTAATTTATCTTGATAAAAAGTTTCTATAGAAAAAAATGATTGTTAATTATTACAAATTTGAATTCACTTTCATTCATAATTTATTCATTACAGCAAAACGACATCAGATTAGTCGGAAGTATTGCCAATCTACAAGTAAAATGTGATGTAAATTCGAAGAATTGCAGTTATGTATGCGAATGCTAATTTGGATTCACGAGTTTTGTGGTTTAGCATTCTTTTTTTGGAATATTAAGTGAATCTTTTTGGAAATTACATAATTAGAATTGAATGAAACTACTTTTACGGTAGAAAATTATTTTCAACCGATGGACAGTAGTTCGCGACTGATTAATTCTGATCTGATTTTGGCTCGAAATTTACATGCGCATGTGAATGGTCGTTTCGTAATTTTGAATTGCGTAATTCAGCAAAGAAGATGACAAAAAGTAGGAAAGTTGAGATAATTTCTTCCTTTTTTTTAGTTTTGCACAACAAAACATTAACATTTCTAGAAAAATTGTTGTTGATGGAATAATAAAAAAAGTCATCTTTATTTATCAGTAAAAGTGATTTATATAAATCAAAACTTTAAAAGAAATTAGCGATAAAAATTTTGTGGATGATAATTAAAAATTAATAAAAATGAAAAGTAGTCTTACACAGGAATTACTTTCTTACTATCTCTCAACTAAATTGAAAACAATATTTTAATTGATCATCGAAATATCTAGCCTACGATTATTTATTTTCTCCGAATTAAATTTAAAAAAAATATGTCCAAAAAGTGTATAACTTTTTTTTATGTTTTTGTTAGTTGCTCTCTCTTTGAGATGACCTGAACCTACAATTAAAGTTTTTAATGGCACGCGACGAATATTTTTTAGAAGACGTACCAATCACATCTATGTAAAAAGAATATATTGAGAAAGTAACTTTGATTTTGATGACCTCAGATTTCTCTTGTATCAAATTTTTCTTACGCCCATATTTTTGGATACTTTCGAAAGGAGATGTGAAAAATAAATTGGGACCATTATGATGCGATTTAAGAGATCAAGTAAAATGATTTTTCAGCATAAATCTTGATAAATAAAGAAACGTTATTTTTCATCATGCGTTTGGGATAAATTTATACACAGCTAATCTCTGATGACCCGTATTCCTCATCGTATTAAGTGAAATGCATATTTTTAAGATATTCACATTTTATTTAGTTATATTACTAACATTTTTCATCTTCTGTAAATAAATGAATATCCAATTTTAATTTTATAATTAAGAATAAATATTTTTCGTTCACTTTAAATTGAAATTTATTTTGCCTTAAGGGACGAAATTTTATCTCAGCACAAGTTTGCAAAAATAATTTTGTTTTTTAATAAAGTAGAACAAAAAATAAAACTAATTTAACAATATTTAAAATGTAATAATCAATGACATGGCAAATTAGTTGAAGAAATTAATAAATTGATTATTATCTCATGTGGAAATTTACCATCGGCCTAATATTGTTCATTGCCGCCGATATTGGTCACCAATATTGTCCCGATATTGGAATGTAACAATGTTTTTCTTCGGCCCGATATTGTCTGCCCATATTGTGCCAATATTAGACCCAAATATCGGGCCGATATTGACTGTCAACATTGACTGGTCAACCTCGGTATCCAATATTGGCAGACGATATCCGGCCAATATTGGCAGATAATATTGGCCCGATATGGAGGCCTAATATTGGGGTCTAATATTGGCACAATATAGGGATCCAAGATTGAGCCAATATTGTAGCAAAATATCTAGTCATTATTGCCTACCCATGAAGAAAAACATGCGTGTTACATGCAAATAATTTAAATTATCACTAAAAATAAGAAAGAGAATTTGCTTTCGGCATTGCGTTAAAGTGCGTGTCGTCGATGAAGGAGCAGCAGCAGCAAGCAGGAATTCGATTCTCGACAAGGCAACACTTTAATTTCTTCTTTATTTTCAGATTAATCCTACATAACTGGACATGTGCGCAGAACAAATCGACAAAGTCAACAAACAAGATTGTTGTGATATTTATGTTTAAAGCAAATTTTTTAATAATGAAATAAAAAAGCTAAACACGCGTGTTGCACACATGTAATACGTATTTAAAACATGCGTGTAACACGCATTTTTTTCACGGGTAGGCAATAATGGCTAAATATTTTGCTATAATATCGGCTCAATCTTGGATTCCTATATTGTGCCAATATTAGACCAATATTAAACTCCTATATCGGGCCAATATTATCTGCCAATATTGTTTCAATATTGGATACCGAAATTGACCAGTCAATGTTGACAGTCAATAATGGCCCGATATTGGGCCGAAATAAAACATTGTTACATTCCAATATCGAGACGATATTGTCATATTAAATAGGCCGATATTGATCCGTTTGTTAATGTCGATATTACATCGACATTTCTACATGGGATGTTTCCTTATAGTTAAAGGCGAATGTTTTATAATTATAAAAAATTCAGTTACATAATAATCGATAAACAAAAAATTATGACTAGTATTGAAATTAAATATTGGAATGGATTAATCATCACCGCCCATTGCTTTCTTGTTAAAAATTTCAACGACCTTTCTCGGTGCTCGAGGCAAGGAAAACATCACCTTTCTCTACACCCATTTTGATATCATTTGCTCGATTAAACTTTTGAGCCCAATAATAAATTCACGGTCGGGCATGCTATTAAATGTTAAATTTGACCTTTTAACACGTCACCTGATTGATGATATAGATATTATAAACGCATAAACTGACGTCATTATGTACATAAATTAATTGGGAAAGTGACAAATTTTCCCTCTCACTAAAAAACATAAAAGAATATTCAGAATGTTCTTTGTGTGTATAGCAAAAAATATTTTTTTATAATACTGTGCGCTATTAGAAACTGGGATGAAAATCGGTTATTGCATATGAAGCTAGTTTTATTGTGATGAAATAAATAATTAGATGACGAAACGAGATTTTGATATGATTCCAAAATGAACAGTTTCCTCTATTGGAACCGGATGCGTGAAATGTTGTATTCGCGATCGGTTCGCTAATTAGGCGTGAAGGCATTATGTAAGCAAGTGTAATGCTCCCTTGATATTCATGCGGGTACGATGTACATATATCTTGTAAGAAATCACCGGTTAAAAGAATGACGTTCGGTATCACATTATGGGAAGAAGAGCTGGCTTTCGTGTATTATGGGACTTGTTATTCGTTTCACTCGCGAATGAAAAAGAGCGGAAGTGCGTTCGAATACATGACTTGATATTTTCGCAGATAACATTACATTAATGAAAACTCTATAATGTTATTAAATTTGTTGAGCAAGTAGTTCCATTTTATTCAAATGTCTAGAATATCATCACAAACGTGGTCCAAAAGAAATATGAATTACAACAATATTTCTTGAAAAATTAATTTCACATACAATTTTGTTGATAAATGTTTTTTAAGGTAAAAAAATTATAATAAAAACAAATGATTGTTCTGAGTAAGTCATCTTTGCGTAAAACAATTGGAAAGTGTCTCGCAATAGATATTCTTTTTTGATTGCTTTACGACATTTGATGTGTTATAGCGCCAAATTACACAGGCAATTTAGCCAAAGTCATGTAAAAGTGTGCACTCTGAAGAAGTAACTTAAAAAGTGCATCCACGTTAACAAATTTCTCCCGTTTTTTATCGTCAACAAAAATGTGGGCATATGTAATACGCTGAGGTTTAAATACAACGAAACTTTACAATGGGTCTGCGGTCACGGTGTAATCATCATCATCATTGTTGTTGATGTTAATCTTGCGACAGAACCGCGACAATTGCGGAGATATTGAGTGCAAACTCATCATAATACAAAATGTGACACGTTCAATTCCTTAATATTCTATCTACATGTTTTCACACCTCCGCATTCATTTGAAATGAGCTCGAATGAAAGTTTTCATTATTGTTCAGTTTGCATGACAGAGGGACTAACATTAATTTACACAACTTTTTAAACGTAGTGTTAAATATATTTTTTAATTTTTCAATGACATGGATGAAAGCTAATCAAAAAACAATAATTAGTTTGAATTTAATGTATAAACAATAATTAGGAGCTATACACAACATGCAGGAAATAATAAAAAAAATTGTATGCAAGTTAATCAAGTCCATGAATGACTCAAATTCAACTTAAGTAAAAACATTCTCCTGGTTACAAAAAGACAGATTAATTCTAAAAAATTTCTAACATTATTTTAAAATTCTAATTTATATCAATGTTTAAAATTTTAGTAATTATTGCTATTCTACTAAATGCTACTTTCTTCTAATATGCTACTCTACTAAATGATTGACTTATGTACAGATTAATAAAATATGATTGAGTTTCCTCACATCATTTCACCTCATATAAATTAATTAATAAAGTTACACTTACTTGATACTAAAGCTATTCCTTGTAAAGATCAATAAAATATGAATTAATTTGCTTATTAAGATACTTTAAGTCTTATCCTTATTTAAATCTTATGATAAAAATGCTCAGCAGTGCAGTCGCTTGATAGTGAAACAATAACTCTCTAATGTTATAGTATATAATATTTCTTTATACTTCTATTAGATTTCACTAAAGGGTACTTGCAGTGCTGCGACTGCACGCAGAATAAAGAATTTTCTTAATCTATTGATTTTTTGTTATGTAAATAATATAATGAAAAGTATAAAACTGAACATGCCAATCAATAATAAATTATGTATAAAACGAATTTATATTTGTTTGAATATTCTTTTGGTCTAAAAGAAACTTTCATATATACAAACAATTTATTTTATTTCTTGTATGATAAAGTTATAACTTCAAACAAAAGTTAAATAACTGCAAAATAAATTTTTAAGTCTGTGTATTATAAACTTTTTTTTATCAAACTGCGTTAACATTTAATAACAGAATATACAGATATAAGAGTTTGATATTTATTTTGTTTTTTATAATTCAATTGAACACGTGAAAAATATTTCATTGTGAAAAAATATTATAATATTTTAGCATTAATTTACGTTTAAAGCGTATTTATTATACATTATAAGAGTTTTAGTATTACAATTGTTTGATCAACGTTGATTTGAATTTTTTAAAACTAATTTGCCATTTTTTGATATTCAGTATGGATAAATTTAAGGAAAAGTATTTTCTTGTAACCGCAACTTTAATTAAATCTATTGGACTATGGCCATATCGAATCCAGATTATTGATAGATTTATGCAGTTTTTAATATTTTCGTTTTTGATTGTATATATTTTATTTATAAAGGTAAAGAATTAACATTTACATGGAAATCAAATGATTTATCTATTTAGTTTTTAATACAACTATTTATGTAAGTTATTTAACCCACTTTTTGTCAAGCAGTTCTTTCGTAGATCTGCTAATTTCATAATTATTTTGGAAACAAAGTATATTTTTTTTATTTAACTTTACGCAAATGAATTATTCAACTATTCTACTATTTGATAATATCATTATAAATGTAATTTCACATTTATTTTCAAAAGATTTTAATCAATGAAAAATGTTTGTAATGATGCATAAACGCACCAACGGCAAGAAATGGGTTAATCAAATTAATACAACTTTCAAAAATTAAATTTTCTTCTAGACTTTTCGACTTATGTATTCAAGTAATGGATTTTATCTACCTGGTGGTGTAAGATTTTTACGTCTTCTGGAATACGGATCTAAATGGCTTTTCAATTTTCAAAATACAAAATTGGTAAAGTGTTCAGAAAATTTAAGAACTTATATTTCACTTCCGAAGTTCATTTAGAGATGAATCATGTTAGTTTTTTTTTTTTGCTTTTAATTTTTCTTTTTTGTAATTAATTTGTTAAACTTTTATAAAAACCTAAGCTTACAAATTTTGGCAAATAAAATAAACAGAAAAATGGCTGTTTTCGTTCCACAAAAGTGTCTTATGGGTGAATGCTCTAATGAATGAAAACTTAAGCATTTTTCCAACTATTTATTAATAAATCTTAATCATTTAGTGCTACGACGTCTCGTAATTTTCTTGTTTATATGTTATAATAAATTTATAATATGTTATTACATACAAGTTAGTACTATTGTTGTCTTTATTCTTCCTATACTGTTGTCTAGGAAGTCTTTTTTTTAATGATGGCCATGTTGAAAATAAAGGAAGAAATCAGCATCATTAAACGGTTAATAATAAATGTATAGAAGTATATTAACAAAGTTATAATAGATTCTTAAGGGGGGAGTACACTTTGAACGTCCAAAAAGTAAGGCATTTTCGTTAATTTTTTTAAGAAATAAAACACTCAGGGAGGGCAAATATGTTATAACCCATTTATTATTCATCCTTCGAACTACAATTTGTATTTTTTTGAACTCGATTGGCGTCCCCCCGTGGCCGGTGCACGAGGTCGCACGGGCGT
>JABFPM010002230.1:0-17314 GCA_022817325.1 Idris sp. 1 HC-2018 | reverse complement strand
GCGGAAATTAGAAGGGGGAATGCCGCAGGTCAAAATATTGTACGTTAGACATTTTCAGCTATCTATCTCAATTCCTACATAGGGTAGCTTTTATACGGAACCTTCCTCCCCCCCTCCCCATTTTTTTTATTAAGCTACAATAGCTTGATTTTAACAGACAACTGCAAGTCAATTTTTTGTAGTTTAAAACTTTAACGTATTCGATCTTCGATATACTTCCCAAAAGGTAAGATTAAAATATGTTTTGCTTAATCACAGTATTTAAAACATGTTTAAATCCGTAAGTAAATAAAAAAACTTATCAACTATTTATAAAAATAGAAAACAATCTGTACATTTTGTGTATCAATTCGTATAATATTTAATAAATTTTAAAAAATAATTTGTTGACTTTTCATCAGGGAAACACTGAATTGCCAATCAATCTGTCATAAAAATGTTTTATTTATGTTTTGTGGTTTTAAAAATGCAAAACAAACAGTAATATTAATGCGATAATTTAATATATATATTTTCAAAATATTTTACACTTTATTGTTTGCACTTTCAAACTATCAATCAAATGAATATATTTATTATCAATATCAAGATGAAGAGTTTTATCTTTTGCAAACTGAATTTTGAAAGCCCGTTATGATAAATTCTATTAACATCTAGTTAATCTTGTCATTCACATTTTAGTTTGAATCTAAAGTTAGCCTAATAAGGGTCTAAATAGTTGTCCGCTTTTCAAGCGAGACTGCATTTTTTCCATGCAATGTGAATAGAACAGCAGTGTATTTGATATTAACATCCTTTTCAACGTGGCATCCACAGATAAGCTGTTATAATTGTTTTCATTGGCTAGATATTCGTTTGAATGTATGAGATTTCGATTACACGATGGCAAAGTTTGTGTATCAAATTACGAAACGGCTGAATCGAAAGAAAGAAGCAGTTCCCAGGATACGGCCGTTCGCGAAGATCGCGCACAAATTAGATGTCGAGCTCCCTTTTGGTCTTTCTTTCTAGGCCTTATCTACGCGGGGTCGTCGCTGCTCGGTACTTATGCAGACATAAGCGCAAGCGAATTATCCGAGGACACGTCGCGAAGCGATAGGTGCGGTGCAGTGGCATGTAAGAGGGATCGTCCTTCGATCGCGAGTGTGATCTTTCCCAGAAGTCTGCAGCGCGGCACATCGCTTCGCATCAAAGCCCCAGGTCATGAGCTCACATGTCGTCTGCATTCTGCCGTCACGCATTGCACCAAGCTAAATCCGCGTGCGTACATCTCTTCGTCGCGAGATAGTCGTATACTACTGACAATTGTCTTTCAGTTAGAAGAGTTGAATCTTTTTACGGGCCGTGAATTTCACTAAACGTATACTTAAATATCCTCAACAATAAATACTTTACTGTCGCCGCGAATTTTAGTGTTTGCCGGGGTTTCGCTTTTATGTATAATCACAGATTAATGGATGTGACTTAGCGAATAAATAAAGCCCTGATCCCCTCATCTGATGGATTTTATTTGTTAAAACAAAGTGCTTTTAACTTTAAGTAATTGTCAGTATTATAAATATTCAAGTAATTGTCGTCGAAAAATTGAAATGAAAGTAGAATTAGATATTCTCAAAATGTCGTTTTTAGCATCAGTAAACTCTGAGCACAATTTTTAAATAAATATAAAACTTTAATTCGATGTAGAAATATTTTTTTAAATTAAACTACCCCAATTGAGAATTTGCGTCATACCGAGATAATACAGAGAGCACAGTCACATTTTTTTAAAAAGATTATTTCAATTGCCGAAAAATATTTCAATTGTGATCTTACGTCTGGAATTAGGTTTAGTCAAAACTAGAATGTCAAATCTTAGAGTCAACATTTAATTGGATAATTAGGTTAATAAAAAATGTCAGACACACGACTGCCAAAAAATGTTTCCTGCCTTCATTTATTCAACGCTGGTATTTTAATTGTAAATCCAGTTGGATAGCACAGGTTGACAACTATCTGCAAGAGACAGGTAAATCGGAAATATAGGGAGTCTACAGATGCAACATTTTGATACAATAAATTATTATTATTTAAATTTATAAATTAACAACGTAAGAAAAGCAAAATTTGAGAGGAAATGTCGTCTTTTAACTTGTATAGTGATGTTAAATGTTTTTATTTTGAAAATCACATGCATTTATAAGATTCAGTTTTATTGGGCCATAAGGGGTCATTTAATCGGTCATGCATAAAATAATTGGTTGAAATGGATTAGCTAATACATACAATATGTAACAACCATGACGACAGGTGAAACGATTGATCTACGGAGTTCTGTTTTGCTGGTGGAGGATGAGAGATAAAGCGAATGAGTGAAAAGAAAACTGACGTATAATAGTTGATCCAGGAAGAGTATGAGATCGGGCGAGCTTGGCCGGGCTGCATCTATAAGAGCCGGACTCTAATAGAGCTATAGCTTCTTACCACGACGAGCGACTGTGTTCTCACGATGATCTCCTACGTCTTGTGCCATTTGCCCTTACTGTAAGCAAACGTATATGCATTGCGCGTGCATGCACCGCTTCGCGTACTATCTATAAGGTCGATTTGGAGCGAGTGCACGATGCTGAATTGCGTGCTGCCGAGGGGATCACTCGTAATAGAAACGTGAAGACATACGCCAATCACGCGATCCGTGCCCATAAATCATTTCGCCGAAAGACCAGAAGCATTCTTCCGACGAACCATCAAACAAAATCCCTTAATTTTTACGCATCAAACGGTTTACTAATGTTACGCTCTAAGCATAGCTTATCGTCTTCATTTGCCGAGTTCCCATAACACTTTAACATACAAATTTAACATACAAAGTGAAAAAAGAAGATTTTTGATTTAAGATCTAAAACCGTAATTTTTTTGTTTTTTTGTTTTTTTTTTTTTTTGAAAAGAAATTAATAAAACTAATCTGAATTGAGTAAGAAATGAGTTGAAAAAATAGAGAAAGTGTAAAATATAATTATAATAATTACATTACACCTAATATATCATCTTTTATTTCAATTTAAACTTATAAATCTTCAATATATAAATTCAAAGTTAAAATTTAAAACTGACATATCATAAAGAATAAAACCAGGGTATCATCTAATTGCTATACATCATTATTTATCGTATAATATTATCATTAAGTTTTAAATATTAAATCAAGTATAATTAATCTCTAACATTCGTTTTTTACTTCATCAAATTTTAAGGTATAAAATATATTATACAAACACTGTTCACGAGTTATTTATCACTTAATAGAGACGTTAACCTAAAATATTAATTTCCAATTTGAATTTATTACTTGGAAAATCTTCAAGAATACCGGTGTAATAAATTTACTTTACATTTCCATCTAAAACCTGTAATCCTAAATACTTTAATAAGCTTGATACAAATAGGATTAATCATAAAAATCAATCCAAAATAGAAGTAAAAAGCTTACAAGGATGAGCTAGTTGGTTCTCAATAAGTTGTTATTAATTGTCAACAAAGCAAACAATAATGTTTAGCTTATCTCAATCATTTAACATGCGAACATAAAGAGGTGATTACGGTAATGGGGTACTTTTAAGGTATCAAGATTAACAACTTTTGTAAAGCAGAACATAAGATTTAGCTTTTGAATAATAAATTCGGGACGCAATGATATGTTATTTTTGTTTAAGATACTGAATCATTGTACACTTAGTGCAAAGTGACACAGGAAATCAAGTTGGCAGAAAAGTTTTTGACTCAAGATGATAAATCCCTCGAAAAGATAAGATGCTGGTTTCTAGATGGACAATATATCCTATTTGCCATTAGTGGGACATGCAATTCGTCGCCAATGGGCGCCGAGAAGGTCGCAGGGTCATCGCCGATGCGAAGCGATAAGGAACGCGATTTTACCCAGGGCGGCGGCATGAAAGCAGCGCACGAGCGAATTTCCGATCCGGATTATATTAAGATAAACGTTTCTCAGGCGTGACTACACGCTTATCGTGCCATCACGTTACAATTTTGGAAAAGACGAGAACAAATGATTACGATTATACGTGCGTTTCTGCAATCAGCATTTTAAATTCAACCGCAATTATTGCTAATTTTATTACAGATCTTATAAGAATAATTTTAATTTCAACTTTTTTGAGAATGTTATTTAAATTTAAACATCATAATCATTAAAGTAATTATTAAATGTTATTAAAAGTAAAATTAACATGAGTAGCGTAAATTTGAAAATAAAAATTTACCATATGCATTCATATTCAATCAATTTTTCTTTGCAAATAAATTAAGACTAATGAAATAAATATGTTAAATGTACTTATAGTTGATGGATCATTTCCTGCAAATATAATAGAAAATATAATAATATAAGTTTAAAATTAGTATTCATTCGTTCATAATTGCAGAGAAGCTGTATCATCGGTTATCTCGTTGGAATCGCACATCTTCACTGCCGATAATACCCTATAATTTCCGACATTCTATCCCATCGGCGTGGCGTTATCCAAACGATCTCCGCGGATCTTCGCTCCGATTCCGGAGTGTTTCGCTTAATTTTGTGCGAGAAATTTGTTTTGGGTAGTGAGCTTTAAGCTTCGTTCTTTTTGCTAAAAATTTAGAAACATAGAAAAGCAGCGAAACAATAATAAATTTGCGAACGCACGGGACAAGAGAAATACGAGCAAACGAGCGTGGCACCCAACGTTGGCCAGTGTGCGAACGTATTAACACCTCGAAGGATTTATGGTATTGAAGTGAGATCCCCCGCGGCAGAGCGGTACGCTTTCTCTCATTCGGTTATATTTACTCCCTTCATGCTTCATCTTCTTCCCTTCATCCAACAGATTGCTGAAACTAATGAGCTCAATTTCATATTTCGTAACCCTTTTTTTCTGTCCCTTACTCTCGCTTGTGTGTTGCACCCACACGTCGCACCTGCGACCTATTTCAACGTTATATATTATACTTTAAAGAAGTTGATACCTATAAATGAGGAATAAATTTGACGGCTCAAATTCTCAAGGGTTACAATGTAACAAATTCTGATGTTTTTTATTCATTCATTTTATGTAAAACTATCGCATCATTTTTATATAGTTGAAATTGTTTTTTATTTTTACTTCACTATTTTGCATCTTGTGCATTCTTGTGCCCAAAGTTTTGATATAATTGTATGCAACCTGAAGAAGCACTAAATATTAGTAGGAAATAAAATTTTTATTTTATCTTTATACATAGGTAATTGCTTGTTGAAAATGTTTAATTGTAAACGAAACTCTACATTCAGTGCGATATTTTTGTAGTCTTCATAATTTTTCATGAAATTTGTAATTAGCAGATCGTTGATAATATGCAAGGACATTTATTTGATGACGTCTACATACAACGAACTTATATAACTTAAAAAAGGGTTACCATTATTGCACAAACAAAAAGTCTGTTTATTTAAACGATATTCGTCACGAAGACAGACAAAGTTTGCTCCATAATTATGCTAATACGTTTAACTATTTGTCCAAACAAAAATGTCGCATAGACACGCGCAAACGTCTTCGTTACAGATCTTCGCACGGTCTGTTTGACTATCTCACGCAACCCACCCAAAGGATCGTTAATTTTATTTAGTTTTCAACCATTCTTTTACTTTAAATGTCAAAAAACATTTTTTAACAAAAAAGTATTACAAAAATTAGTGTCAAACTTTATTGATTTTAATTTGTCAGCTATTTTCATATTGATGAGCATTAGGTATAACAATAAAGTATTGTATAGAAATCACGTTCAGAACAAATTGAAAATATTATTGGTCCAAATAAAGTGCAAATTGGCGCGTCTCCCACAAAAGAGTATGATAATAATGATGCATCCGTGTATACGTTATGTGTGTAATTGCAAGTATCGTCCACGAAAGAACATTTGATTTATGACTTCATATGCCGTGCTTGCGTGGGACGTGACGCTTTTTTTTCGCGCCAACTTTTCGTTTTTACGATAAAAAGGTACGGAAAGTTAACAAGCTATTTTAATAAGCACAACAAGGATATGCCTTTAGATGAGCAGAAATGTTAAGTCTATAACCAAATAAAACTTTAACTGTTCTGTTTAAATTCAATTACCACTAACCAAAGACAAGAAAAACATTATGTTGTTTATTCATCATCAAAAAACAAAAACAAAAAGAAAATTTCCTTTCATAACTAATTTGTTTGAAACTAAAATTATAATTACGTATATCTTTAAATGCACTAAAAATTTTACTTTGTTGGTATATTATAACATTTAAATAAAACGTTGCGTTGCAAATGTCACTAGACAGAACAATTTATGAACATTCTTAAATTACATTCGAATATAGGAATGAACATTTCTGTAACTCTGCTCAAATTACAAATAAATTTCGCGTTGCATTGGGAAATATAAGGCACAGTGGGTCGTCGTGACAGTCGGTCGTTGTTCGAAAGGACGGGATCCTTTGGTAATTAGGCAGTCGAAAAAGAACTGCGGGGGTCCATCGCACTTTGCACATGTAAAACGCGTGGGCGAATATCCTTGCAAATTGACCAAGACTCCTTAATTAGTAGCGCGATTATAAAGTCTCCAACTCTAAATTAATTTTTCTTTCTAACCACCGACGCCTTAACAGCTGCTCTTAACAGCATGGAAGCAAGCCATATAACCTAATTTTATAATCTCTCTGCGACAAAAATTCTCGTCAAATTGTCTTGCTTTTGTAAGGAATATTGCATCAAGTGGACAGTAAAATAGGACCGCATGTTAAATTATAATAGAAATTATAATTCAAATGGACGATAAATTTTTCATTTCGTATCTTCCCTTTCGTATGTGTGTGATTGAAAGATAGTGTGAACAAAAGCGTAAATAGTTACAGAAAAATGTACGTAAAAGGTCGCAGAAGTTAGCGAATTTGAAGAGTTTTTAGAATATGACCTTAAATGAGGAACGTGAGTGGACTCGTATCTCTTTGCACGATGCATCTTCTTTGGAGCACTTGAGGCCACTGGAGAACACATCCGGATCGCAAAGGAGGTGAGAGGTTAGACAAACACGAGGTTTTATCTGATGGCCCGTCAGCAAGCGGCCCCTTGAAACGAGCGGTCCTTATGCTGACCCATGAATCGCGAAAGTCCTTGCGATACCTCACCAAAAGATATGTGTGCTCTTTCAATTTGTTACATCAAATTTCTGTCCACATGCATTCAAAAATTATTTTAAATAATTGATGACAGATTTAATCATAAATGTATCCCCAGCAGGTACATTTCCCAAGTGAATCCTATATTAAGGCCATAAATCATCATATGTGAAAATCTTTATTAAAAAAATTACATTCAACCATACAGTGAAATTTATTATAATAAATTGTTTCAAAATGTAATTAGTGTAACAGTAGGAAAATTAAACGATATTTATTGTATAAGAGGTATGCAAAATAAAGTTGTAATGAGCCTGGTAAGATCACTGCAGACGAGAGCTTCTAAAGCATCCGAATCCCTCGACGTACGATGATCAATCGCATAATTACTCTAGAGTAATTAGGAGATTGCTCGAGGTACGCATTAATCAACATTAAATTGATTTGTTAGTCTGTTAAGAGGTGGCTGGCTGGTGCTTGACAGGTGTTACTGAGCATACTAGAACAAAAATCAAACAAGTAATTCTGCCACGAGAAAATGAGAAAAAATACATAGAAAATGAGGTTACCTATAAGTAATTAAGAAAAAGGTTTAGATATGTAGCAATCAATTAATAAAAACAACGTAATTAAAAAATGGTTATGCTGCATATACTAATTAGTTAACATCAATAGTATAGTTGATTAATATCTTCATTTGTTTCTAATTCATCGGATTAGAATTAAGTTTCACCACTGAAAAATCCGCAAGTTAAATTTGTACTGATCGATAGATTAATATTAAAAAATATCTTTCATTACACTTTTGTCTTATAAGAATTAATTTAATCCGATGCCTACTATAAATTAAATCAACAAAAAAAAATTTTTTTTTTTGAATATTTAAATTTAGAAAATTCACATTTTTTACAGCCATTAAAAAATTAAGTTACATTTATACAAACAAAATAAGAACTAAGTATATGTTATTCAGTTAGCTAAACAATGTAAATATCCATGTTTTTAAGTCTCTACAACTATTCATTAATAGAATAGAAATTTACCAGCATGTCCTTTATGCTTATTCGCTCAGGCATAAAAATGTTAATATAACAGCAAACTGCTTATACCCATATCTCTATATAATCATGAAAATTAAAAACTTTTTTGTTGTGTATTTCAGAGTAGAAAACACTTCACTAATTAGACTGCATTCTCACTACGCTTCAACGGAATTTTCATTAGCGCAATTTTGTCGTGACGGAAGATCAGGGATAATGTATACATTCATTATTATTACAACGACCAAGGGAATTCCGCTTTGCCGTGTCGCCCGATTCCATTCTGCTAACCAAGATACGATAACAGTGCCTGTTTTGTAACATCTGCGATTAGGATCGCTGTTGTAAAAGATAGTCTAGTCAGGTGAGAAAATAATTCCAATTCGACTAACCAAAGGCTGCGAGGAAAAGAAGATAATTCGGATAATTCGTAAGATAACAATTCTTTAAGCATAAAGGTTAATGTTGTGTTGTTAAAGACTTTACGAGAAATCATTTAGATAATTTAGATAAAGTTTGTCAAAATTTATAATCCAGAGGGCAGCGTTTAATAGTTTTTATATTGGCGTTGGAAAATTCAAGATCACAAACATTATTGCAAGACTTGTAAGTATTATAACTAATTATTGAAATCTACAAAAGTGTACATTATCTTGGAAAATAAAATACAATTCAGGAAGAATGTTGAACAGCAATAAAAGATGATTCGAAAAAGCTTGAAATTGTCGATATATGTACAATTTATATCTTATGAGATAATGTTAGCCTATAACGGCATATCGACGGATACGATTGATCGATTCTGATCAGTGGATGCATTTTAAGCTCACGCAAGCAGGCTAATTGTATGATATTGTGAACTCACAATGCTCTAATGAAGCATTGTCCGAGCTGTGCTAGTGAATCTCAGTGTCATTGAGCCGAGTTCTTTTGCATTGCCGTTTCTTCTATATCGTAGCTTCACTGGCAGACAATCAACAAATGTACAACATCATTAAACCATAATTCCATGCGAAAATAGTCTACACTTCAATCTACATCGTGTAATATGTTTCAAATGAAGATTAATACAGTTCAATTCCAAAAAAGCATAAAAACAAATATGCTCATTCAATCATCCGTATGAAAAATCAATTTCTTAAACAAATCAACATTGCAATAGCTGCAACTATTTTCTTTTAATTTTTGTTCTGAGATGAAGAATATCATTTGAAAATTTCTATTTGTTGTTTGTCGTGAAAATTATAAGATTACCTTTTTGATCAATTACATTGATACTATTAAGAATCGGGACGGCGGATGTTTGGTCTGCAGGCAAAAAAGTTTAACGTGAGATGGACAATAGAAATGCAACCTACCCCGATGCATAATTTGAATGAATGCAGAAGATTCAATCTACGGTAGCAGTTTGTTTTTTCATCCATTCTTCTCCATCATCAACTGCATCATTATCATCATTTCACCAGCCGCTACTTCTCATCCGAGTAACCATCAGCTTTCTTAATCTTAAAAATCGATAAATAAAACGCATAAACTACGAAAAACGTATCAACATTAATTCATTATTATCGACTTGTAATAGGTTGAAATTAATATTCTTTTTTTGAAAAAGGCTGAATACATTTTTGAAAAAAACTTCCGAAAGTTTATTTTTTTTATAATAGTATTCAAGTTTTAGTTTTAAACAGATTATCAATATGTTGATTAGATTTTATAAATTCGAGATGCAATTTTTTTGTACCAATTCAGTATCATTTATTTAAAAAAAAAAGATACAACTTATAATAATTAATATAAAATGTCATATTGTTTAAAAAAAAGTCTGATATATATATGATCAATTTTTCACTTTGCTTGAAAACTATGAGTTTCATATTTCAAGAGTTTCATTGTAATTTAACTTTGATCAATTTGGCGGCTCAAAATTTTAGTAAGACCACTTCATAAGATGTAATTTCCAAAAGCCATATCTTTTGAGCAATTGCAAGTCAGTTATTTTTTTAATTTTTCATAATTGTACAATATTTAAGGTATAAGTTCTCATTCAGAGGGACGTATCGAATTAGTCATTAACAATTTGCGATAAACAGATTTATAATAATAATTTTTATTTTTCAACACGTTTTTGCAAGTAAAATTTAAAAACACATTATTTATTTTAGCTAATTTTATACAAATAAAAGAATTGGAATCATTAATTTCATAAATGCATCGATGATTGAACGTCATTGTGAATGTGCCCTAAAACATATGCAAACACATGCTTTACAAAATTCTGATTGAACAGTTTGAAAAATAGTGTTTATGGTCTCAAAAACCACAATTTACACTTGTAAAAGGTAGTATTGCCTACAGAAGAGGTTCAATTAGTAAAAATTAAATTTTGTCATCCCCGAGGCGTTCATTAATAGGATATTTTATCCTGAAAACATCAATTATTCATACCGCCGTTTAGTATAATAATCAATCGACATTGAGTAATGAAAGTATTTAAAGGTAGGATTAATAAAATTATATCGGTCATAAATGAATATCACTTTAAAGTTTATATGAAATTCGAAACAGTTCATACAATAATTTTTTTTATTACTTCTTTAGAAAATAAGACACTTTGAAGTTGCTTGTGTAAAAGTTGTCTCTTGTTGAGTTTTCAAGAAATATAAATCATCAAACCTCAAGTGAATTGCAATTTTCATTTTAGCATTCAAAGATAAAATTAAAGCTTTTAAACAATAACATAATTTTAATTTTATTATCTGAAAAAATGACGATTTTATTTTAGTATTGAAATTAATCAACTAAAAATTTAAGTATTAGTAGATTTTGTTAAAAAAATAGAACATCTCTAAATTCCATGAAAACAACCTTCTGAAGACGTCTATCTTCTCGATTAGAATTTAATATAGTATTTTCCAAATGCAAATATGATATTTGTTGACCGTTTTTTGACCATTTTTTGAGATTTTCTATTCTCATACCGAATTTTAAGATATCACATTATTTCTTAGATCTTATAAACTACACAATTACTCTGCTTAATTTTTAATAAATACATTTTAAATTCTGTAAATATTATTAATTAATAATATTTACATTATATTTATAATTGAACTCTATATTAGTAAATTGGTAATCTACTCTGAATCACAAAGAAAAAGTTAACAGGTTTGAATTTTTGCATGCAACCCATGTACAAATAATTTTCTAGAAACAAAATTTCAGTTGCCGCAAAACCGTTGGTCGATACGTATGGGAAACGGTTTTCTCGCCCAAGCTAAATCCCAACGATTATCAGAATGGTGAGAGTATGCCCGCGAATTGGCGTTTTGTCCTGCTGTTAAAGCTGTTTGGACCATGTCAAAATAGTTGCACGTGCAAGGCTAATGCACTCTAGACGCGCTAGAAGCCCTCGCGAAGGGACCATATCCCGTTGATCGGCTGTTGTAACGGGCACATCCGCCTTGAAATAAAATCGCCGATAGCATCTCTGCTCAATGAACTCTCCCACGCCTATGAAGCTCCTCTACTGGTGGGTGTCTTGCACGGGATTTGTGTGCAGCTTACACAGTTCGTGTGTGCACAAGTTGCTGCGCATGTGCGCGTCGTATTGGATGCGTGTACGCAGTGGTGTGCAAGTTACATGGGTGAGGGGTCTGCCGGGGTTCGACCCCCGACCCCGGCACGTATTCGCCACACCCGCGCAACCATGCCTAGGTTGTTTGCACGCCTCGCGCAAGGTGGGGCCGGCGCTCTCTTCGTGCAGTCGACTTCTTCGTCTTCCACCTTTTCTTCATATCTGCGCCATTTCTCCGCGAAATTAATAGCTGATGCAGAAATGCGCGTGAAAAAATCTCAGTAATGTGATTACAAACTTATGTCTCGGGATTCCCGGAGCTGGTGTACTCATTTTTGCTGTACTGCTATAGAGAGGGATGTTTGAGTCGCATTTTTGTATCAACAAAGGCGCAGATTCGTTACCTAAAAAGGACAAACAATATGTTGCCTTTTACATTAAAAATTCAACATGGACTGAAAAAAAATATTAATAAATAATAGAACACCAATTGTAATAATTGTGTTTTTTGGGGTATTATGAGGTTATTTTAATTGGCTGACAAAGAGACGGATCGCATTTGGGAATCATTTTAGTCAGGAGGCTGAGACGAGAAACTTACATTGTGCTAACAACCAATTAAATGAGCCTATGCCGTTAGAAATTTGTGCCGGGAGAAATTTGTCGTAAATTCAGCGCAAATTTAATTGGTTGCATTATCGATAATTATCATGGGTTTGCATTATGGAAGAATAGTAAATATATTTTGTGGAGATCTTGGGCATGAAACAGTCGGCGATTTATTTAAACATTGGTAATAAAATAGCGGAAATCCGTTGTTTTAAGATTTAATCTACTTTGATGAGAAATTTGATTCATTTTGAAGAATTTGATTAATATTAAATTAATCAAAAATTGTTATTAAGAGGTAAATTGTTGAAGGTCTAATAGAAGTACAATGTGTAAAATTATATCTTTCAAAATATTAAAAGAGTAAGTTTCAATCAATAGCAGTAAAGCGAAAAGACATTTTATTACTACTACATAAGGTGATCCAATATGTGTTGAGATTGTTAATCTTAAGTTAATTTAAACTTATCCTTACCCCATTTTCTTTAAATATACATATAGATTGTTCCAGAATTATCTATCAATTCGATGTCTTTCATATTATTTTTCATATTGTTGTTGCATTTTGAAAACCAATTTCATATAATATAAGTGTTTTTTGGGATCCATTTTAAAATATACCATGATGAACATTTGGTTCCGATGTGAATTTATGATCTAAGAGTAATATAAACATGTAAAATGTAATCACCGTGGCATGTTCGCAACCTAAAATTTAATTAGAATGCTTCAAAAACTGTTATACTACCGATTATACAAAGTAAGTTAAAGTATTCATTTTCATTATCTTAATATAATTATAATAACTATTTATACATTAAATATATTTTTCCCTACACGTGCGGTAAAAGTAATTACTTTTCCCACTCTCGTAAGGAAAAGAAATTTACTGAACTATTGGACATAGCAGAGGTTTTCTCACTCGTAAACATGGGCAGACACCTGCTTCGCTTGTGGTGTCCTTCTCACTCGGTGGGAAAAGCCTTTACTGTATCCACTAGTCAAGTAAAAAATTTATAAATGTCCGCAAATTATGAACGAAAATTGAAGGACAACTTTGAACGATATTTATAGCTATAATGTAATATATTTTAGAAAATCAAATACAGAGGTAGCTATGTATACAAATGGAATAAAAGAAGTGACTCTAGTTTCTTTTTATGATTGCTTTATATATAAGTTATTATGTGTCATTGATTTTATTGAATATAATAACAACAAAAATTGTATTCAGCATTTGCATTATATTAATTTCGTGGAATTTCACTTATCTCAATATTCAAATTAATTGAAATATATAATTTTGTTCCTGTTTACAGTAAAAACGTAACTTTTAATCACTGTGGAAAATGTGTAATCACTCTGGCAGCATTAAACAATAAATTAAAATCTAATAATCTGTAAGGTGGCTTACGTCAAATAAAAGCTATTTTGATATCACTGATTAGTCCTAAATATAAAAAACCCTAAATTAAGTACGTTCAAACATTTTTTTTCATATATAAATTGTCTTTAATTAGGAACTAATAAATTATTAATACTATTGTACTTTTAACGTTTCGAAATTATATATTTCCTCATCAGAAATGCCAAAATTATGATTTATGCATATTCAAAAAGTATACATTTTCAATATAAAGAACAATTTCTTTGAACAAGTTTGAATGTGAACACTTTTTCATTAATTTGCATTTATAACTGTTATCATAAAAAAATTAAGTAATTTTTACATTTCAAAATTTGTTGAGCTCAAAATGATAGATAATGAGATGACATTCGATTATTTAAAAAATTCTGTATTTAACTATCAATGTGTTACAATAATACTATAACAATGTTTTGAAATAGTTATTAGCATTTTTCAACGAAAAAATTTTTACAATTTGATCTGTAAACAAAATATCTCAGTTAATCTAAAATTCTACAATATCTTCTAAACACTTTTTAAATTCCAAAAAAAAGAACCACAAATGCACTAAAAAGTTTTTTTTTCAGTTCATTGAATTATTCTACTCTAAATTACAAAAAGTTGATTAATATATTTGGCTATATTTTGAGAAAAAAATACAATTTATTTCAAATCTTCAAAGCACATTTAAAAGGATAGACAAGTTGTTTTTTACCGATTAAAAATGTATTAATTCTATGGCTTCGAGGAAAAAGCATTTAAACACCAACTTTTTGATTTTGAGATATTTGCACATTAAAATTAAACATTGATCTTTGTTATTCAATAATAAAATCAACTATTTATATAAAATATTGTTTCTGACACCTCACAATACCGAAAAAAGTTGTTTAATAATATGCAAAAAAAATTGACCCTTTTTTCCTTTAAAAATTGACGCTTAACCGGGTTTTCCTCGAAATTGGCCTATAACTAACAAATATTTTTATTTTGGCACTTAACTGCTTGTTTTCTGAAAGCCATAGAAATGAAATTAAAATGAAAATTTATTTCATATTTTGAAGAGTTATTCGGTGTCATTTGTCACTGGGAGAATATATTTCTGCGTTTCGCAAATTGATTTTAGTTTACTCGTTAGCCTAAATAACTTGAACAAAAATTTTTTCGAGATTAACTGTCAACAAATTTTCTTTAAAGTTATTCGAGCGTCCGAGTAAACAAAAATTGATTCCCAAAACTCAGAAATGTTCTGCCAGTGATAAAGAACACCGAATATTTTTTCAAAAGTTAAATTAAATTGATTAATCAAAGAAATTTAAAAAAATCCCTAAATCTGGCGAAAAACACTTGTCCATCGTTTAAATGTCAAAATAATACGCTAAAATAATTTCATGCGTTTAAGGAGCACATAACGCTTAATTTGTGTAAATATTGAAATTTCAGAAAAGCTAAATCTGAAAAAGAAAAAAAAGTTAAACGTACCAATTATCGAACACTTAAGCATAACCTGCACTTAACTGAAATGTTATACATTAATATATTAAAAGTCGAAACAAATTATTGATTACACAAAATTTCGATAATATTTAAATAAAAATTCATTATAAAAATAGATTTTAAATTTATCGGACGCTTTCGGACACTTTCATAAAATTGTTTTTTGATGTAAAATAATATTTTTGTATAATATTTTATCATAAATTATTCTTAATCTTCATAATTATTTACCCAATTAATGAATTTTTCACATTAATAATAAATATATAGGTTTTTGGATGGTAAATTAACTATTAAACCATAATCTCTGTTTGCACAATTTAAGTTAAATATACAAAATGATTTCAAATTAAATAAAATTGTATTACAGTCAAACCTGGATAAGTGGGACCTCCAAAGAACCGCTCGTTTTTTCTCACTTAATGAGGTTTCCCACTTATCGAGGTTCCCACTTATCGAGGTTATTGAAATTATCGTCCCACTTAAAGACGTTCTAAAAAATCAATTTCAACTCACTTCAATAGTAACTATTAAAAATATTTATTTTATATTTACAATATGCAACATAACGATAAACAAAACTACTTAAAAATTCAGTCACTTTGGTTTGTTTCATTTTAGCAATTTTGAATAGACTTTTTTCTAATTAACAGGTTACAGAAAATGCAAAATACTTATGTAATGTTTCATAAGCTTTTTCAACTTCACGATTTGTAATAACTTTTTGCAGCAGTTCCGGTTGACTATTCAATTCTTGATCTAGTTCATTTACTTCCGATAAAAGTGAATGACAAGACTCAATAATATCATTGTCCGTTTGTTCACCTGTAATTGCTACTTCATTATCAACATTTACATAATCTTCAAAAGAAGACTGTTGCCTGTCTTTACAGCTTGCGATTGTATTCCATTGCTCAGCTGTAATTTGACGTTCACACCTCTAAACCGTGATTTTAAAATCTTGAATCCTGATTTTGTAAAATAATTCGCAATTCTTACTTTACTTACAGAATGCCAGATCTTTCTTGCAAATCTCATAGCTTGCAAAATATCAATTTCCAGACTTGTTTTTTCTTCGATCGATCTAAAGAATATGTTAAACATTTTTTCTTCTATAATAAACTGTGAAATTATTTATTATGCCTTGATCTAGAGGTTGTAATTTACTTGTTGTATTAGCTAGCAAATAAACAATTTTAATACACTTTAAATAAGGCAATTCTTTGTGAGTTGTGGAATTATCCATGCAGAACAAAGATTTTGGTATATTAACAATTCAGAAGATTATTCTTTAATATTTTGCTATGAAATCTAAAACAAACGAATCGATTTAACATTTATATGATTCCATTTTATAAAAGAGACAGTTTCAAAATGTGAAAAATTGAAAATTTGTTATGTCACTTTGTATTATATTCACTGCATATTTTTACTCATTCATTTACTTAAAATTTTTTTTAAATTAGGAGTTGACATTTTCTGAAAGTTTGGACGCCAAGTATCCAAACGAAACCCTCAATTTATAAGTATCACATGTGATACCTATAATCACAAATGTACTAGGTGAAAATTTAGATATCATGAACATTGTTGGAAAGATGGTTTTAGTTTTAATGTATTTCATTTTATTTTTTAGATATCAACAGAAAATGAGTTAACTTTATAGTTGTATAGAATTAGAAATAAAAAAGTTATGTTCTTTTTAATATAAAATTAAACATTTTTATCATTAGAACTGTACTTGGCATTCGTTTTGATATCATAAACAATGTAAGGAAGAAAATTGTAGTTTGAAATCTTTTTAAGCTTATTGTATTTAGTGATATACTTAAATTTTATCAAAATGATAACATCAGGTTTGTAAGACGAATGATTTCCGTTTGCTATTTTGAATTCAGTAAAATATATTTTATTATATAATACAACAAAGAGGGGGAAGGGAGGATATGACACCTTCAAATTTTAATGATCCTCCTCCCCATTAATTTCGATTACCATCCCTTCCTCCAATGTCAATA
>JABFPM010002229.1:0-17316 GCA_022817325.1 Idris sp. 1 HC-2018 | reverse complement strand
GGGGGTTCAAATTTTTAGCCAATTTAGCGAACGTATTTTATGGATGATCCCATAGTCAGTTTTCTAATATAATCTCAAGTAAGTTATTTGAATCAGTTATAAACACAAGTTTTATTATATTTCTCAACTAGTGGGGAAAGTTGGCGATTCCAGACAAGTGTGTGACTCGCTTTGCTCGTTGGGTCATTTCAAAATTACGTGGAATAGCCGCAATTTATCCCACTAGTTGAGTACGTTATTTTTCCTTGCAAGGACTGGGGAATCAGCTGCTTTTCACATTAGTTTTCAGTAAAAAAATTAGACATTTTTAAGTAACTAATTACTTTTTCTTCTCCCACTATAATCAGTGGGAAAAAAGCCACTTTTCCAGCGCGTGTAAAAAAATACTTATAATATTTTTTCAAACACGAATCCATACATATTAGACTGATTTATTTATATATTTAATAATTGTTTTTCAGCGGGCCGATACGATCAATTTTACGTTTTTGTAATTATATATTCTGCCATAATAATGTCTAAGTTATTATTAATCATTATCTGGTGAAACAAAAGAATTAATTAACTTAAAATTTAAAAGCATAGAAGAGATAGTATTTCCATGGACAATAACTCTGTATTTTAAGATTAAAAATACAATTTGCTTAACATTTACTTACCAAGAAAAAACTTCAATACGGACTGATTTTGTTATAACTGTAACTCCTTATTATAATTGCTGCAGTTTTCAGACAATACAACGGATTAATGTTATATTTGATGTAATTGACCATAAAATGATTGAAATTTTCGATTCAAGTGTAATGCCTAACTTAAATAAAAATAATAAACCTACATTAGAAGATGATTTGTCAATAGAAATTTCTTATAAAATTTTTAATTAGAAATAATTTTTCAAAAAAAAAAAATTGTTTAATATATAATTTTGTCATATGTTTTGATCAACATTTTTCTTAAAATTGTCTTTAAAACACTAATTGTCATTAAAAATACTATTTTATTTACCTTAGTATAATTATGTAATTATAAGAATTTCAAATGTATTTTAAACAAATAATTTTATTTTTCATTATACATCCCTAGAACGATAAGTTTCCGATCGAAAATGAAAATTTATGATAAGTAAACTGGTCCATAGTTAGTGTTCTGAGGTAGCGAGGGAACGCCCAAAACCCTGTTAGGAATTTTTCAATATGCAGTAGTCGCTCGGCTATCCAACGATTTCCGTGTCAACGATCGCGCGGTTATCAAAAGGGGGCTGGGAGTAAGAAAAAGAATGTAAACTCTTTAGAGTAACAAAAAAGTGTAACCCAATAGAAATGCAAGGATGCGTTGGCTAGCCGAGCGACTACTGTATTCACAATGTTGATATTGAAATATCAATGAATTCATGTTATTAATCATATGAAAATGTGTCCAGAGGGTCTGTCTAAACAAACCATTCATGATAAAGTTTTTCGTACTCAGAGAACGCGAAGAGCCATTTCACTCCCATGGGCGTTTCACAAAATGGCTTTTTGCGCCCACAAAATATGAAAAAGAATATGTCAAACATGGGAGGTCGACGCGAAATTTTGTCCAATCTCCTTTGTTGACAAATATACTATTTCGTAACAAGGAAGCGAAGGGCCACTTCGCAAGACCGATTTCCGCTCGAGTCGACTGCTCGAGGGATCCGAGGCGAAGCTAAGAAATCGAACTAAATCAATTAGAGCTCCTGAGCTACTTTAAAACTCTAATTATGGTTTTAGTTATCATAGAACTTCATTTTTGTTCGAAAAATAACCATTCTGAGGGATTAGAATGAAAAATAAATTGTTCAACTCACCCAGTAAATATGTTGAAATGAATATATCTGAAAAATTTATTCGATTTGCGTATTTATTAATTAACTTTCCAAGTACTAGGATGATTATGGACAAAAAAGTTACCGTGTGGGGTCCATTTGGACGCCACCATCAATCATTAAAGTAAATATTTGTATTTAAATGTTGTATATGAAACCTGAAATGTCCAGAGTAAATTAAGTAATGATTCTGTATTAATTTTTATAATTATAACATTTATTTTAAAAATTTACAATATAAATTAACTAGAAATTTATAAATAAAATACTTATTTTGATTAGTAAAATAACTGATTAAAATAAATCATTCCAATCAACAACTTTTGTAAGTTTATAATCCAGTACTTACATGTAAATAAACATAAAAAATTATACGCATTTTAATTTAATTGACCAAAATTGACTGAATACATTTACAAAACTGTACACTTTTTTGACATTACAAACAATCAATGTTAAAAATTGTATTGGGTGGGAGGTTGCCTCACAGTTTAAGGGGGCAATGTGTCATTTAAACTGGTTCAATACCCTAAGTATGTTTGAAACTTTTTAACTCAGTCGGATAATTCTATTGGATACCTATTTTTCTGCCTGGAGTGTCTCTTTAAGGAAATCTATATGAAAAAGAACAAAGGGCAGAAAATTCTTGCTAGAAAAATGTTATTTTTTCTTAAAAATTTATTATTATAATTATTCTTTTTTTATATACAACTAATTTTCTTGAAACTAAAGTTTACATTTTTAACTTTGCACCAAATTAATAACTTTTACGGGTATGTATATTTAATCGTAATTTTTACCAAAAATTCATTTTATTAATAGTTCATTATTAATAGATACATTTACCGAGGTACACAAATCATAAGTGTAACCAAGGTGTCACATGATTATATTATTGAAAACCAATTATTCTTGCTTAAACTAAAATTTGAACTAAATCAAATACTTGTTTAATTATTCCTGCAGTTTGACAATTTCATTGGTTTATTAACGGTGAGTGAAAATGCCTCCTAAAGCAACATATTTATAAGGACGAGAACGTGTTCTGCCTTTAACCGGGCGAAAGTAAATTTTATCTTTTGGAGCCATGCCTTCTGTTTCCAGAAAAATATCAAAGCAAGCTCTGAGACGTTGCAATTGTGCAGACAAAGTTGGCGGCTTTTCCCACATCACATTGACTTCTCTTTCTATGTCTCGTAAAACGTCAGTAGATACCGGTACTGTTTGTCCTACAGATATGCTGAAAATCGGCGTTACTTTTGGATAATCCGGCTTTATTACAATACATGCAATAAGTTCACCTAAAAATTAAATCATTTTATTTTTTGTTTTTTTTTTTTTAAATAATTTAGGTACAATTGACAAATACTTACAGCTCCCACGTTTCAAAACTGCTTCATAAAATATATCAGTCGAACTAATAAGACCCTGTTGACAAATATTAGGAGTTTCCGGATGATTAGCATAATTTTTCCAGGTAATGGTTGTAAATTTATGAAGATTTGTCGATAATTTTTGTGGAATAGGAATAATAGTATCCGTGAAAATGGGCAAATTACCAGATTCTAGTTGACGAATTTCTATACACAATTCAAGTCGCGCTTTAACTCTTCGCTTGATTTCCTTCAATACACTTTCAACATTAAGCTGAGCCAATTCTCGATTAATTATCTACAATGAAAATAAATATTATTTTAAAAAAACGTTTTCTTATTTTAATTTATATTTAAAATCAACTTGCATAATATATTATATTTATTAACATACCTTCCTTTCAGCAGGATCAGACGAAATAAAATTGAGTCCAGCCATTCTTTGAGCCCACCTATACGGAATACCCAATCCAAGAGATGAAAAAGATCCCAATTTGTACTTGGAAAGTTGGTAATGATTTGAAGGATTTGGACTTTCAGCTCCATTGTCTTTCGGATACAATTCTTGTAAAATTGATTCTGATAACAGCATATCCCTAGTATTAAAAATAAAATTACTCAAATTATTTTGTGATGTACATTTTATAAAATTTGAAAAAAAAGAAATATTCAACAAATAATTACCCTGAAGAAATTCCTCCCAAATTAGCAGCATTCAATTTAGATTCAACTGTAATAACTTTTAACACAGTCATATAAAAAAATTCCAATATGAGCTTGATGTCGCCTGCAATCACATTAATACATAAAAAGTTAAGTTTTCTCAATTTAGTGTTTTTTGTTTGTTAAAATAAATTAAATAGATACCTTTGAATAACAAAACTATTCTAACGCTGAGAGGATGTCTCTGTAACAACTTAGTTTTCTTTTCTTCTTGCCTAGCTTCTTTTGATAATCTGTGATGTCTCTTCTTGTGAATAACAGGCTCCTCAACAATGCCGTCATTTTGATTTTCAACATCTGAATCAGATTCTTGAGTACCTTCTTGGCTATTTACAAGTTTTGCGTCATCTTCATCACCCTCAACCGAAACAACTATATTATTATCTGTAAAAATTATTTAAAAATAGAAACACTTTAAAACTGTTAAAAATTATAAAATTATTAGAGAATTTAAATATAATGAATAAAAGTCACAACTTACCATAGGCATCTTGATATGCTTTTGCTTTGGCATATAAAACATACAGTGAATCGGATAATGAAGCGGCTTTTTTGTGTTCATCACGCATCTTATCCAAAGGTAAACCCAAACTCTCTTGAAGTGGTTTACTTGACTAAAATAATAACAATATCCATTTACTATTCAGTAACAATATTAAACTGATTTTCTCATCTATAATTTATAAATCAATCGTTTACCTCTAAAATTGCGCGTAACTGAGGATCTAAATTATCCAATCGAGTTTGCTTCATTTCAATGCTAACAGCAACACTTTTTTTACTTTCGGTTAATTCTTCGCACAAAACTGCCAGTTGTTTTCTTTGGGTCAATTCCCATTCTAGACGAGCTAATCTCAGTTGATGAGCATCAGTTTTTGTTGTTTCCTAAAATATATCATTATTAATAAGCTCAGTACTTAATAATATGTAATTTATAATTTCTTCAAATATTAATGTAAACTTACAGGTCTTGAAATACTTTTTGGTGCTTCAGAGAAAAATTCTTCTTCAGAAACGAGTTGAATTGTTTCATCTTTTGATCTTTATTAAAAAAAATATATATTAAAATTTATTTATAATTTAAACAAATATTAATGGTAGTATAATATGAATAACACGTACTTAAACTGAAGGCATTTCACGACTTCTTTTTTTAAATGCATAACTTCGTACAATAAATTTTGCAGCTGAAGATGACGGCTATCTACATTGATTTTTGCTTTATTCAAAGAATCACGAGCAATTTTTGTACGAAACTTTTCCATTCTGTTAAGCTTTTTTAGTTCTATAAATGCCAAAGCTGTTTTCTTTCGCTCTTCCTCTAATTTTTCTTTATCCTGAAACATATCATTTTTGTTGAATAATTTGTTTCAATTGTTATTTTAAAGAAGATTAATAAAATTAAAGAATACAAAAATATATTAATCTGCTATGAAACATACAAAGTGGAATAAAAAGCAAACAAAATATATTATTTTTGAAAAAAGTAATGTAAACAAACCTTTTCATCGTTACTATTTTTCAGAGCGGCAATAGTGTCCATGGACTTGCGAATTGAATCGCAAACTGACAAAAACCTTTCGGAATCTTCGTCAGGAGATCTGTCAGTTGCTTCTTTTTCTTCGTAATTTATAATTGTCTTGAATATCAAAAAACGTGAATGTATTAAAAATAAATATAATAAAATTAAAAAATATAGTCCAGTTAAAAAATTTTTAAAATTATTTCCGTTATAAAATATGAATATTACAAAAAATAATAAAGGAAAATTCATTAATTAATGATAAAATTAACAAAAATAGCGTCCTGTTTACCTTGTACATGTCTTCTTCTTTGGCAGGCGTTGAACCTGCCGAATTGACAGCCTGTTTTCTTTTTTTCGGATTTTCCGTGTCATTTTCTTTGCCCATTTTTAATTCCTTTTTATATAATTACTATTATAATTAATAATTAACTTTAAATGTGTTTTATACATAAAAACACACCGGCAATATTAAAAAAAACTGAGGTTATGTTTCTTCCTTTTCTTTTTACTAGATTTGTAAGTGTTTCTAAATATTCAGTAAAGTATACCTATCTTTCTCACAAACCTCTGATAAAAAGAGACAACTAAATCATATCTAACAACAATTTTATTCAAAAACTTTATTATGATCTATTACAAACTAAAAAAAACGTCATTTATTGAATTGTTTTACATTATTTTTTGTTAATTATCAATTTGTTGTTATCTTCATAATATAAATTTACTTTATTATTTGTATGATAATAAATAGTCAAAAACAAAACGTCAGCTTTGTTCAGCTCAGAAGAAAGAAAATAGAGCCTTCAGGTATACGATAAAGACAGCAATAACAAATTTGATAACATCAGAATTTGCGAGTCTCTAGTTGCGAAGCTCTCTGCTCTGTATGTGCAACTTGTAGGTAGATAACCTCGTCCCACTGAATGTCGTCGTCTGTTGTTATTGGTGTTTTAAAAAGTCATCTGCTACTTGCAGAACGCGTCTGTGTTTATATACCGTCCGTAGCTGTCACTTATCATTTGTCATATTGCTCGATTAGTGCTCGATAAAACGACTTAGTGGTGCTTTTGAATTGGACCAGCAACAAAAACATGTTATTCTATACATTGTTAGGTAGTTATGTTATAACTTCAATGGTACTGTTTAAATATCCAACGTTATTACATAAAAAGAAAAGAATTAAATTTCGAGTCACACACATAAGTCACAGAGGAGGTAAAATTGTTGTTCTTTATTAATTAAATAAATATAAACAATTTGTCGGCGTTAATTAATTATAAATATTTCCTGAGTGCAGGAGCTGGAGAAAATTATGAAAACACAATGATTGCTTTCAAAAGGTTTGTCATTATTTATTATTCAAAATTCGTTTTGTATTCATAGAGCAAGTTACAAGTGTATAATTTAATGAGCTGTTCAGTTTGTTAAGTGCAATCAAATTTCTATTAAAAAATTAATTTAAGTTTATTTAATTTGTGTTTATGATATAATCTTTAGTGTCTTTTATCAAATAAAAAAAAGAAACTTCATTGTTTTGAATCATTTTTATTTTAAAATGTTTACAACAAAAATAAATATCATGAAATAATGAAGTGTCAGGCATTTTTACGACAGTTATCAAACTGTCAAAATTATAATTTTGCACATAACTAGTTCGTTGTCATACCAATTTTTGTTATTGAAAGAATGCAATTAAACAAATTATTACAACTACACTAATTAAATTACAAACATGTAACGTTCTATAAAAGTTTTTTTTATAACATTACTTTTCTGTTATTTCACCTTGAACTATAAGTAAAGTCATATTAATCAATTGTTTATTCAATGAAACAAATAATTTTAAAAATAAATGATCAACAATTTAAATTGATTATAAATTTTAGTTCATTAAATAGTAAAACACAAACTGTATTTTTGAAATCACAAGAAAAAATATTGAGATGAAAATTAAATTATTTCTTTTTTACTCAAAATTCTGCAAATGTAATGTTAAAGAAAATTGATGCAAAACTCTTGTTCTACAATATTATTAACTTAGATAAATAGTGTTTTGTTCGTCTAAAGATGAAATCATTACAAACAAAAGATCTACGATGATTCATATCTATCATGACATAGATATACTTATGTAATTAAGAGTGACACAGATTTTTTCCAAACGTATTTATATAATTAATAATAATTTATATAAAATATAATGAATTTCAGATAATATCATTTGAGATTTTTCAAAGAAACATTGCATTCATCATTGTTTTTAGAAAATTTAGTTAAATATTACAATAAAATTAGTAAAAAAAATAAACTGAGATTTAATTTAAAATATTTACATACTTACTTTTATTTCTAAAATGAAGCTCATTCTAAGTTTTCTTCATTTTTTTAAATTTTATTTACGATCAACTTAGTATAATAAATAATAAAGTCGAATTCTTACGAATCGATGCCAAGACACTTAGTCAATGCACAGGTTCTTGGATTTGTATAAAACTTTTTACAGAACTCTTTTTTACTTAGCATTTTTTTATGAAAATTTATTGAAAAACTTTGACATCCATCGTAGTGTTTTTTGATTGATTGTCTAATTTAAGATGGAATAGTTGTAACATTTTTAAAGCTATTTTTAATAATAACATTTAATTTTACTTTGATGTTTTGTTATTTTAAAATAACGGTACAATTTAATGCTTATTTTCTGAAGCTTACTCAACTCTATTTACAGAGCACTCGAAATCGGAACGGATATGTTAGAACTCGACTGCCATTTAACCAAAGATAAACAAGTAGTAGTTGCTCATGATCAACATCTTTTGAGAAGTACAGGAATTGATAAAAATATTGGCGAATTATATTACAAAGACTTACCACTATTAAAAACTAGACTTTCTCTAGATTTTGATCCAGGTAATGTATTATTTAAAAAAACAGTTATCATTATAGATTTGTTTTATTTACAATACCGTGCTTTTTTACTTACAATAATACAAATATTAAAGTTTACTTTTTTCTCTTCAGGTGTAGAATTCGTGGGATCTTCCAATAAAGAAGAAAGAAAGTTTGCTCTTTTAAAAGAAGTCTTCGAAGCATTTCCCAAAGTACCTATCAACCTTGATATTAAAGTTAATGATGACTTACTTATTTCCAAAGTGTCTAGTCTAATAAAACTGTATAACCGAGAAGAATATACAGTATGGGGAAATTTCAGCGATGAAATCACGCAAAAATGTTATAAAACTGTATGTATTCACTAATCTATTAAATAATAAGTAATATTAATGTTTATAATATATACAATATTATCCATTTTGTTCCAGAATCCAAATGTAAATCTCCTATTTTCTATGAGACGAGTATTATTCTTAATATTTCTAACATACACAGGACTGCTTCCATTTATACCACTGAAAGAATCACATTTAGAAATATTTTTACCATCTATATATTTAAGGTAAGTAAATAAAGCTGAATTTTAATTAAGATTATTGATTTTATGATAGACGAGAACACAGCAAATTATGTTTAATATAGATATGTAAAAAGTGCGAAAATTTCTTCAAAGACATTAAACTAATTTTCCACTCTTTTTTCCCCTGAAATCTTGTTTTTCAGATCCGTTGACATATTAAATCCTTCTATCCGTCTTGGTATCCCCGAAATCATTATCCATTCTATGTAATTGTATAATACATAACTTTAGAAATGGATTTTATATTATTATTTGTAAAAGTATTTCAAATTAATTTAACTCTTTCATTTAATGTAGATGTCGAAAACGAAATTCCAAGTTCCTTCCAATGGAAAAATTTTTATTAAGCACAATGAATGTATTGCTGATGCGGCCATGTTTATTTAGGCATTTAAAAGCCCGTGGCATGCACGTAAGTCGAAAAAATGAAACATAACATTTGCATAAACTGTAGAAATTGATTTTTACTATTCATGATACAAATTTGTTTGAAAAAATTAGGTGTACTTTTGGGTGTTAAATAACGATGAGGAATACAAACAAGCTTTTGATCTAGGTGCAACTGGAGTTATGACAGATTATCCAACTCGTTTAATGTTATTCTTGAAGAACTACAAATTTAAAGATTAAGCGAAAACAAAATTTTGTACGCCTAAAATAAATTCGTTTTCAATTTGTAAACTTTAATATTACATATATAAATTTTGCTACGAATTTCGTAATGTTTTGTATAAAATATAAACGAAATATTTAAAAAAAAATGAATTTTTCACGAGAAACAATTTTTAAGAATTGTTTTATTTGATAGCTTAATCAGAGAATGTGTGAGAAATGTGAATTAATGAATATCATGTTTATAAATATGAATCATTCATTGTATAAGAAGTTTAAGTTTATATATTGGGATTGTGCAAAATAAGTTCAAAATAAAGTTAGTTCGTGTCGTATAGCTTGGCTAAAAAAATAAAACCAAATTTAATATGGTTTTAACGTTTTTTACTAATTTTCTATAATTTAATGTTTGCATATTAGAGGAATAATGAGATGAAGACAATTTTGTCTACAATAATCACTTGTTAATTGCAGCACTCAGCTCAACTTCAACCAAGAAATTAAATGTTAAAAGTCATTTGTTCTAAATATAACAAAATATTTTAATCAAATGATACAAAGTGAAAAAACTGAAAAATGTTGCCATAGATTATGAAAAAATAAGTGAAATGCGTTAATAATCATATTGATACTTTTACTTGCACAAAACTTATAGCTTTTAAACGTAAATTAGAGGTTTTCTGATGAAACTGAAATGAAAAGTATACAAAAAGTTTGAGCCAAATCAAAAATGTCAAGAATTTTATTTTATAATTGTTTGTGGACCAGTTTTAAAGTATTTTTTGAAAAAAAAAATATATATATATATATTATGTTGTTTTTGTAAATTGCAATGTAAGTACAAAATTTGAGATTTGAAGTATTTGCACCATCCTGATATATTTTTTTATGAAATTCACATTTTCATGTATTCATAATATATTGTTGTGTACAGACTTGTGTCAAATGGGTTTGAGTTAAGTAAAATAGTAACAAATAAATATCAAACCAATTATTACACAAGTCTAGGTTGACATGATCATTAGCATTGTTTATCAAATTAAAGCACGGCTAAAAAAAAGACAAAAAAATTAAAATACACACAAATTTTAACCATATTGGTTAAAAGTGGTACAAATAAAAAGTATTTTAATAATAATTCACAAATTTTCAAATTTTCTCAAAATTATTTTGAAGAGTTATTGTAAACCGCCATATTGGTTTTTTTTGTTTGTCTTCACAATAGACTGAATTTCCACGTTAAAATAGTTTCGCAAGAGACATTGCAAGTATTCTATTTTATTAATAAATGTATATATGAATCTAGTTTTCTATGATTTACATGAATAATGAGAAAGATAACATGTTTCATTCCTAAAATATGTTTCAATTATAAATCATTTCTCTGAAATTTTTTTCGATTTTTAAATCAAATTATTCGTTATTTTTAAACATTATATATTATATAATGTTATATATCAATATACGTATATCATGCCAAATTTTCACGATAATCTTGTGCACATGGTACGAAATGTGATTTTTAAATATATGTTAGCACTATATTAACTATACAATAACAACGTATTATCCTGTGATATATTTCTCATATGCTTTTGACAACCATTTTTAAGTTGCAACAAATAATACAACGCCATAAATGTAGTTTATTTTTCTTACTCATTTATAAATCAAATTAATTTATATATAAAATTGGCCAAGAATTTTATTTATAGGCAAATTATAGAAAAAAACATGAATACGAATTATATTTTCTAAAATGCACAATAAAACAATGAATCAATTTTAGCACAAGTCCAAGTTACAATTTGTTGAGATTTATGAACTGTAAAATAAAAGAAAGAAACTAATTATACTTCATTGTCAAGCCATCATTGTATACATGTTTAAGTACGAAAACCAAAAATGTTTGTTAGTCCTATAAATATTAATGAAAGAACAAAGAATGCGCACTGATATTTATTAAGCTTATACAAGTGTCAGTATTAAATTGTGTTTTAATTCAATACAAATGCTAATCTTATATAGTCAGCAATAGCTAAACAACCAAACCATAAAGTTAAGTTTGATTAAATAAGATTTAATTTATTTAAACCATATGTTTATTTAATTATTTTATATATGAAAGAATTAAAAAAAATTATAAACTTAATTTCTGCTAATAGAAAAGCTAGGTTTTGTTCTTTTATATTGAATGTTATATGTACATTTTTAAAGCAAAAAAAGTGCAATATTAATTTATTGATAAATATTTAACTACGTACCTTTTCTTCGTGTAAAATTTATCATATGACGTATAAATGGAGATACATAATTCGTACAAATGTAATGTGTAAGGTAAAAATAATAAATGAAGAATATTTTACTATGGTATAATTACAAATACATATGAAATAATTTGATATCTTTTTACATAGATGCGTGGTGTTATTAACAAAAATAATATAATATTACATTAATTATGATGGCTGAAAATGTTTATAATGCTAAGTGTGAGTCTCGTTTTCTCATCTGTATTTATTAATACCTTCAGTGTTTGTTGTTATATTAAAAACAATGTGTATATATGTATGTGAAAAAATCAATTATTGGAAACTGTGAGCGTGGATACGACGTTGTTCCAAATCGTACTACACAATTTATTTAAACATTAAAATAAAAATACTAAACGTGTTTTTTTAAAGTTTCAAATTTTTCAAATAAAATTTTAAAAACTTTAATAATAAAGCATATCTAATAAAATAATATACAGAATTTGTAAATCACTTTATGCATGATTTGGAGAAATGAAAAAAAAAGTGAAAAGTATTTGTAACAACGTCGTGAACAAAAAATGAGTATTTTGTAAGGTATTAATGAATGCATTTGTAAATTAATGAAATTTGAAATACCTCACACGTGATATAAGTGACAAATTATGCAAATATTTTAAAAGAATATTTATAGTCTATTAAAACAATAGTTTTTAGTATTAATAAAAGTGGTAGTGTCTTCAATTTATGTTACTGGTATGGGTAATTATAGAATTATCTACCAAATTAACTCACTTAAACTGCCCAAAGTGAAACTTTGTTATAGAATAATTTTTGTTTAATAAAATATTACATTGTATATTCAAAATTACAAAACAAGTTCAATTTCAGATAAAAATATATTATAAATATTTTAATTTAATCAATGTCTGTGCTCTTTTAATAATTCTATAACATGGAATGGTAGACTATTTTAAAATACCTATATCAAAAAAACGTAGTTGCTAAATAAATTTATTTTATTTGTCATAGCTTTTTAACTGAGACTTACACTTAATAAAAAGTTGTATTCTGTTTTCCATGTTTGCATATGTATTAACCGAAACTGTACAGAATGTTGAAAAATATTTATTTGATAGGTAAACAATAAAATTCATCTAAATTGTTTGTACATCTATTGTACTTTAATAAAACCGTTCATTTTTTAATAATTATTTTCAAAATTTGATTTCGTAAATTTTTCATTTATTTTCTTTTCCAAAAGTTTCTTTCAAATATTAATAATTTGTTGTATGTGTGTGTAGTATATTATGATTAAAATGTTAATAAATATTAAAGTAATAAATATATTATTCTTTTAATTAATTTTTATTTATAAATGGATATAAAACAATTTTACATATCGCAGAAATTTTTACAATGTACAATTCAAACAAAATAAATATATAACTATTTTGACCAATCTTGGCAATTGTGCAGAATAAATTCTTTGGATTCGATGTCCTGATCCCTACTTAATAGGTAATAACGGAAAATTTTACCTCTGCAATAAATACAGCTAATACTAGAGTCGTGAGTTTTTTTAAAGTGTTTCAAAATGTTTGTCTTATCTCCGAGAATTGTGGTTTTACATTCTTCACAAAAAACGTAGCTATCTAAAAATCTCTCATGAACTGCATCAGTGACCACTCGACCTTCCGGATCCTCCACAGATTTATCATCACATGTATTTATTACATTTTTGTGGCATCCTTTATGATGATCTTTGGCTTTTTCTTGAGACATGGCTTTCTATTAAAAATAACTTAGTATTATTATTATTATTATTATTTCAATAAATTATATTATATACTAAATAAATTTCATATACCAAATACCTTTAATAGGAGCTTGTTTTTTTTTTAATCAAAAACTGTATAAAGTCTCCTAAAATATGTGAATTTTTTCTTTATCAACTTTTATAAAATGGATAGGAACTTGTCATTGTACTATGTTCAAAATAATTATGAAATGATCAAATATTTGACGTTATTTTGTAAACATATTTAATAGAATATGTTTGTTTGTAATTATAACTTGTAACTGTACAATGGAAATGAGCACTTCGGAAGTGTTCGGAAAGAGAAATTCCCATGACCATGGACAATAAAATATCTCACAATTGTATATGATTTGAGCTCGGTACCCCAAAGAGTGTAAAAAAGGATACTACCGTGCCTAATAAAGAGGTGAAAGTAAGACACTAGTATTCTGAAGTTGTCGCACATACTGTACGAAGATCTGACTCTATAAGAAAAAATATTTGTGAAAGTTTGTAATTTTTACTTAATTTAACAAGACAGATATTTGAAATATTGAGAAAAAAAAAGAAATTTTATTTTTGATCAAGAACTTTTATTTCACTTTTAAAATTTAATTCAAATTAAATTTATATCTTTTATATTATTATATATATTATATTATATATTATATATATTATATATATTATATAAAAAAAATTAGGCAATCAATAAAATTATTTTATATAAAGTGTTTCATTTAAAACTTAATAACAAAAATCTATTAATTTATAATTAATTGAAATCTTTCACTTTCAATGGTTTAAAATCGGATAATAAATATAAATTCACTTATATAACGATTATTTTCTTGATTTTACTCATGTAATCGTTCAATACAAAAAATAAAATGATAAATTAATAAAAATTACTCTCAGGTTGGCAGTGTAAAGGTAATCACTATTCAGCTTAAGTAAAACAAGTTGAATAAGACTGTTATAAAATTGTTATAAGTTATTAAGATAATTCTCTTCCTTTAACAGAGCAGTGATCTATAAGAGAATATCATTGAAAAATATCTGCTTTTGAGTTATAATTATATATTTAAAGTAACGTAGTGATTATTGATTATACAAATAGATTGAAACGAATTCTGGGTTTAAAGTTTAAGACCTGAGAAAAATTTAAAGCATTTCTTTTATTTTAATTAATTTAAAAGTTATAGTTTTTTTAGAGAAATTTTTGCGTTATTATATTATTGTTGTAAAAAAAGGTTTAATTCTATGAAACAACATTTTTGACCAGAAAAGAATGGACTTTTTTCTTAAAATTCTTTAAGTACTCTTATAATTGCTGAAAATGATGTCTGGATGGATTTTTGAAATTTATTCAGAATTTGAGAAAAATGATTTCTCAGAACCTAGACACAAATGTATAAAATATTATTAAATTAAATAAGTTAAATAATAAGTCCTTTAATTTGGTCCGGTATTTCTGTAAAAAATTTGAATTGTGTATAAGTAAATTTGTATATTTAATGGTTCTGCAATATGCTACCAGATGGCATGTGAAAAGTCACACACTTCTGACAGAGTTGTGTATTAATCCTATTGTTAGTTGAAGGTTGAAGTTTGACATGCATGCGACGTGTCAGACTTGCCAAGTATCTGTTATTTAAATATATTTGAATTAAAAAAAGTTATTATTGAATTACTCGCATAAATTAATCAATTAAAATTATCTAAGTGATTGTTTTACACATTTGTCTAAGTTCATTGTTTTCTGTTAATAAAGTAAAGTTTAATTTAGTTAACTAAAATAAGCTTGCTGTAAGTGGTTTTAATTTATAGGTTATAAACTATTATAGTGTTTATAACTTAAACATTCAAATAATTAAAAATATTATACAATTTATTAATTTATAATTTTTTTGTCAATAAGTTTTTCTGAGCTGTCTATCATCAATTTTTAATATTTTGTAATTGCATCAGATTTTACAAGTTCTATTTGCAGTTTTTTTTTCTTCGTAGTAAAATATTTTATAATATTTTTTCAATGTATCTCATGCATTTATGTTGAATTTTAGGTAACATTCTATTACTAAAATAACATGTCTTGGATACGAGAAAACAGTCTACATTTTATTCAAAAATGTGCCATTAATCTCTTAAAAACCGGAGTAATGCCTAAGCACGTAGGCATTATAATGGATGGCAACAGACGATATGCCAAAAAAATGTATTCCAATAAAGTAATCGAAGGGCATGTAAAAGGGTATTTATATTCATAACAATTAATAAAAAAATGTAAGTGTAATAATTTATTATTAGAGTTAATGACATTTTTACTTTTTAGATTTGACAAATTGGCGGAAACATTACAGTGGTGTTCAGATTTAGGTATAACAGAAGTAACAGTGTATGCCTTTAGCATAGAGAATTTCCACAGAAGCCAAGAAGAAGTCGATGACCTAATGAATTTAATAAGACAGAAGTTTAAAAGACTTTTAGATGAAAGGTAATCATTTATTACTTGCATTATCGGACAAAATATTGCATTGATAAAATAATTCTTTTCGTAAATTTAAATTTCAGAGAAAAATTAAAAGAAAAAGGACTCCAAGTACGAATACTAGGAAACTTGGATTTATTACCGCTGGATATTTGCAATTTAATTTCAGAAGTTATGGAAATTACTAAAAACAATGATAAAGGGTTTCTAAATATTGCTTTATCGTACACCTGTAAATAAAATTATTTTTTAAATATACAAACTTTAAATACTTAAAAAAAAGAGATAACATGAAAATATTAAAATTGAAGTCATAAATATTTTATTATGATAGTAAATAGTTTTGTAATAACTTGTAGTTAAAATTTAAAACTTTTTCTTCTAAAATGCTTTGTTACGAAATATACCTTAATGATGTTTACTTTAAGTAAGAAACCTCAGTCGTTAACAAAATTTAAATTTAAATTAATTAACTTTAATTTATAGCCAGAGACGAAATCACAAGAGCTGTCAAATGCATAGTTAAAGGCGTTCAAAATGACGATATTCAAGTTAATGACATAGATGAATATTTGATAAGCCAATGTTTGGATGCAAATACGTCACCTAATGTGGACATTTTAATTAGAACATCTGGTGAAAATCGACTTAGTGATTTCTTATTATGGCAGGTTTGTTTATCTTATTCATTTGAACTAAATAATAAATAACTAGAACACAAAGTTATAAACAACAAATTATTTTCAGATTAGCAGTACTTATATTCATTTTGTGAGTTCCTTATGGCCTGAATTCAATTTGTGGGATTTTTTGTCTGGTATTTTCTACTATCAACAAAGTTACAAGAAATTACAAGCTCTAAGAAATAAATCTAACCATGGTGAAAATCTCTTGAAAAAGACATTTGTTCAAAAAGTTCATAATCAACGACTTCAAGATTTAATGGAAATGAAAAAAGTCAAAGTCGAAACATAATATTTTTTGTTAATTTAAAAATAGTTGTAAATAATTGAGAAATAAATTATATTTATGGAATATATTATTATTTCTGAAGTGATATTATATATTTTAAAATTAATGCAATAAAACAATCAAAAATAAAATGTTTGTATAGTTATTGATTGATTAAATGAATCATACTCTTTTTTTTACATAAAGTATTTATTTTATCATACATTTCATTATCAAATACAATTTTGGACAATTTTCAGTGCTTCATTTTTTGAT
>JABFPM010002228.1:0-17316 GCA_022817325.1 Idris sp. 1 HC-2018 | reverse complement strand
TATATGGGGCATTCTGCGTCAAGCGGGACACCTCTGTTTTGCAATGACATTTTAAGACGTTAATATTAATAAGTACGTATTAACAATTAAGGGTTTATTATACATGAATCGAAAGATTTTTTCACGTAGATTAAGATTATTTAACTAATTTATTAAATTAACTAAGAAAATATAACGATAAATGTAAAAATAAAAAATAACATGATTTTTTTAAAAAAAAATTGAAAAACGTAATGTGCAATGAAAAAGATGGGCAGGAGCAATTTGAAATTTCTTCGTTTTTGTGAATATACTTCGTGAACAACATTGAATATTAAAATCGAATCATCGAAATGAAGTCTAAACTTAAGGAAAACAGTGGAAGAACGAGCGAGAGGGGAGGAGGGGTATCATCTTTTGGCAGTATTGAATACAAATTTTGTTAAGTAAAAAAAATTCTGTTAAAATAAAACTTATATTTTAATTTTATATTTTTGGAATTGGTGGCAGAACAGTTAACATTTTTAAGACATTATAAAAAAAATAATAAGAATGTAAATATCTTTTATCATATCAGAATGATTTGAAAATTACTGTTATTCATCTAATTATGATATAATTTATGGAATAATTATTATCGTATTTAGGGTGCAAAAGTGCTTGTTAAGGACGCAAAATAATATTTCATCACCTGCAAGAATAATATCTTTGTTATTTTTAGATACGTAATTAGATTCTACAAGTATAATTTAACAATTATTTGAATTTTTCGATGTACAACAATAAATGTTGACATTTTCAATAATAAATTAAGAAGTCAGAGGCATCGCGCCCGGAGGGCGCGATCACTCATCTAGTCTTTACAAATTATACGATAATTAATTTTTATTATACTAATGAAAAGATGTACGATATTAATACTTGATTTATTTATACACGATTCAAATTACAAATTTTCTTTTAATTTTGTCTTAAAATCAATTTATAAAGTAAGTGAACATAATAGGCAATCAAGGAACTATAATTCATAAAACTCAAGCAGCGGTGAGCATTTCTCATTGTGTTAAAATATCATTGCACAAAAATAAATTCCATTTATAAGTACAAACGAAGGTTCGCATTTAAGATAATAAATGATAAGCACTCTGAAATCGAAAAAAAGTCATCAGAAAAACGGGAAAGCAAGAGTTTTATCTATGTCGGTTTAAAATTAGCTCCGCTCGACGATAGAAATTTGCAAACGTATTTGAATTCTTTTGGGTAATGCGGACAATCTCGTACTCTGATGAATAGCATGCGTGTAAGTCGCGGTAATACTGTGCGTCTATGTTTTTATACGTGCCGTAGCTGTCTGCGTAGAGTGGGTGGCGGTCGGGTATTTCTGTATCTAATTATAATCCTTGGTGAGGGAGCAAGGCAATCGCCTAAAATTAGAGCATATAGTCTAACCGCTATAGCACGCTATTTTATGTATAATGTCGTGAAACTCCTTCATCGCGAATCGCGAATGAATCTTACGAATGCTTCTTCATTAGTGTCCAGAGAATTCCAAATCGAGTCTTATTATAAACCTTTCATATTAATTTCAACCATGAAATTTTTCTCAACAATGTATAAAATTAAGTCTTTCATTAAGTTACTAAAATTTAACATATTTTCAGACCCAGGAATTCGTAATAAACGTAGTTTCTTAAATATGTAAAAAACATATTTATGCAAGAAAAAATGTATTTTTTTAGATTGGGTCTGGGTCTGAAAAAAAGTTTTAATTAGTATTCTAATACACTTCTATTTGTATTAAAAAGCATTTTGAATGAAGAAAATAGGTGTATTAGACTTAAAAACAATAAAATTTGAAAAAATTGATAAAATTCAAATTACATTGAAAAAACTTTGCCCAGCCTTAACTTTGTCAAAATTCAATCAAATTCAACCCAATCTTTTTCAAAAGTTGGCCAAGAATCTGATCTGTGTGGCAAGTTAGTTTGAAAATATTTAGAAAATGTTTGTCATTTTTTGCTGAAAATGTGTAAAAATCAAAATTTGAATAACACCTTTTCATGTATTGTTTTATGTTCGAAATTATTATTATTTTTACGAATCGAAAGAATCTTGGAGGTCTCATTGAAAATGTGAAAATTCAAATTTTGGAATCACTCTAATATGTACAGACCTACTTACAAGCATAAAGCAGTCGAACATTAATAGTTAAAATTGAAGAAGAAAAAAAAATGTCAGCAAAACGCGTTGAAGTCGAGTGTTTCCATAATCAGTGGGTACTCCATAAGTCTACCCTCCTTTCAATAGTGCTTTTCGATTAGAACGCACACACATATTCCGATTTATATGAATGTGGCACTGGCAGTTTCATTTCTTCCCTCTTAATGGCTCGTTTGCCGCGTCAAAGAGCAAAAGCGACGAATTAAACGGGGCACAATACAATTGAAAGATGACAACAATAATACAATAATAATAACAATAATAACGATGAGGATTAACAGGAAACAATAATGCGAGACTTGGTGCGAAATTAAATAGCAGTGTGCAGAATAAAATATAAGATAATGACGGGCTTTACACCCCCGATTGGAAATTTTTGTATCTTTTTTTTATTCTTTTTTCGTCGACGTCGCCTTGAAAGTGGGGAAAGAGAAAGAACATGGCAGTTATAATCGGGCGTCCGGTTTGTTGAGTTAATTGTCGCTTGGCGTGACGAAGCGAGAAGCTTTTTTTCGCTCGATTACACGCAAATGTCATTCTCCAGATACCAAATAATCTACACTTTTCGAGCAAGGCTTCAGCTGCGCAATCGACGCAAATATTGCGGATATTAATTTTCTAAAGAAGACGCCACTATAAAAATAAAATTTCACGTCAAAGATTTTAATGGTATTATTTATAAATAAGTGTTTCTTTGATTTCACATTCTGAATAGTAATTTACTAGTGCGCATATTTTTAGGCTCAACTGAAAGTTTGCAAATATAACAAAGCGTCAGATTTTATAGTTATCTTGGGTAATTTGATATTTTTAAAATACATTATGTGCAAAAAATAAAAAAAAATCTAAAAATTATTGTGTTATACAAGTTACCTGATGATGTTGGAAAATATAACATTTGAGTGAACAAGTGATGATGGAATATGGATTTTGGATCCTCACGAATATTTGAATTCCGGTCGGTGCTGCGTGTTGTATGCCATAAGGACATCGTTAAGATTATATTTAGGCATCGTATAAGAAAATATGTGCTTGTTGGAGCCAAGTCACTCATTACGCGAGACAGCATTAACACTTTCGAGTTCGGAACGCTTTGAACAGCAAATACTTTTGTCGTAGGTGACATTAGATATTACTTATATTGTTGTACGGATAAAATTAAAATTATTTCTTTTGTTTGACTTGATGTTATAAATAGAAATTAATTAAAGTTGCAAGACTAAAAAGATTCTAAACTTTGGCAAGAAGTTAATAAAAATTCAATGCTAATAAACAATCAATGGAGAAAAATTGTTTTACAAAAATTAGTTTTAAATAAATAATTTAAATAAATAAGTCTATGTTATTTTTCATTATCTAACAATTGCATTTTCTTGAAATAACTTTTAAAGCAATTTCACGAATACTTCGATCCTGTAATTGACGATATAATTATGTCAAGGACGGTACAGATTACGGAAGTATTAGTGACAAAAATTACGTGATAAAGATGCTATTCGAAATGTAAATTTTATAAGGTAAAATTGTTTCGTATATAATAAATTCGATAACGAATATAAGTTACGGAATTATGCTTTGCATTATTGTATCAAATGAGGATAATTCGCTCAGTGAATTACCAACATGCATGCAATAACAACACCACGCAAAATTTGCTTTGACGAACAAAAGTAAACAACTTTTTCAGTGACGCTGCATATTATTGACATAATTTGAGTTAACTAATTCATCTAATTTAGTTTCTATTTAATCAGCAGTTGGACTTTCAATTTAGTATTATTATAACGGTAGATGAATAATGTTACATTTATGCTGAATAAAAATTATAATGAGAGAAATAATGAAGCCAAATTAATAATAGACATTTTTTGCAATTTTATTTTGGATATTAAAATTGTTCAAGACGGAAACTTAATTTAAAGAATTACATGCTTGAGTCATGCTATGATCAGGTATCCTTAAAATGAGGTCAAACTTCGATCAAGCACATTGTAACAATTGATTCCAATAGGATTATATCAAAATACGATGCCAATTAAATTTTTTGATTGATATTGTTGTGAAAACGATGTTACTTTTTTTTCTTTTCAACTTAATTTCAATATTATGAACGATTAATTAACAATATAACTTGTTAAGAATTATTTTAATTTGATACATCAATTACTAAATGATTTTAGGACGTTTTCTGAAATCACTAATATTAATTTAATTTTACATCGCAAAAAATTGATTCAATTACAAAAATAGTAATAAATTATTTGGCCAAACTTTTTTTTCAATACTTTTGTTCTTAAATTATACATTTTATCAATTTGTGTACTGATATATAATAAATTTAGCAAAAGTTGTAAAACAGTATTGTTCACCTAAATTTGACTGTCTAAAATTATGATTGTCTACAAATACCCGTTACATAATTTTTTTTTGTTATACACGACAATTTTTTTTCAATATTATTCAGATCTTGATATTGTCGAAGGTCTAATGGTGTTAATCAATATCTGATTTTGCATAATATAAATGTCTAAACAAATGAATAGGCAATGTACTTGAAATCCTTTATCTGTAACACGTAAAGAAAATTTGTTAAAAAACAATATGATAAAATACTAATGTATGGTTTAAAGTTGTGAGCCTATTATTAATTAGGAAAAAAATATCTTAAAATTAATAAATAAAATTCAAACAAATCTTATAGATTGGGGATTTTAAAGACGACTCATATTTTCCAAAAATCAAAATAACTATTTTGTATGTATTTATGCACATGGTTCAAATTGAAATATGATATAGCAGTTATTACAAAAATGAGCTGTATCAAGTGTTCAAGAAAAATCGATTGACTTATTTTTATTACAAAAACTTATTTGTGATGTATGGAAATAAATGTTCAATATATTTGTAAAGTGAAATCATTGTACAAGTAATGTATTTTGGGTATATTTTGAATATATTTTAAATAAAATTTTAAATTAATTTTAAAAAATTGTCATTTGTTTAATTTTGATTTTGTTTTCAATGCAACAAAAATATATTAATTTTATTATATTGTCCATATAATTTAGATATATTAAAAGTAATGAGGGATTAATGAATAGGAAAAAAACTGAACTTTTAACTAATTAATTAATACATTTTTTAAAAAGTTTACTTTGTAAATTGTGAATTAAAGGAAATGTTTTTATTACATCATAAGTACATTTTATTGCTAAAAATTATTTATATTTTATTTAAACTTTATTGAAAAAAATGTATAACATGAGTATTATAATATTCTGTCAATGTATTGTTAATATATATGTGTGCACATATTTTCCGTTAAGGTATGTTCTTAATTCAAATAATAAGATTTCATTAAACTAATAATATATCCAATGTAAACAAGGTCTTCCTACATTTTAAGCAAAATCAATTAATCCTATTGAGATGTACGCATTTCAAAGAATTAATTTTAAAAATCAAAAAAATAAGCTAGCACGTTTAATATCTTAGTATTTTTGAAATGTCTTAAACTTTAAACTTTTAAATCTCAAAAGCATTTTCCTCGAAATTACATTTAATAGAGATAATTGGTTTTTCCTGGGGCCATAGATATGCTTATTGACTTAATTGATTTTAATAAATGTATTCATCAATTTAAGTTCCAAATTTGTTTCAAAAGCCAGAATCTAAATGTTTAAATGTCAAATGTTGTATTTATTCGTCAAGGTCCACTATAAATATATTTTTTTCTTTTCAGAAAAGTTGCATCCTCAAAAGAATGAAAAAACAACACAAATGTACAAATTTGTCAATTCCTAAACTAAATGTTCGACGATTGCTTTTCAGGAAAACAAAAATAAGAATTAACCCTCAATTTAAACGACCCTACCTGGGAGCACAACAGTGTGCATAATTGCACCCCCAGGGTAACTCATTACCATAGTCCCATAATCACTAAAAGTGCAAGCAAAAGAATTAACCGCCAAGACTAATTGAGAATGAAAGCTGCCCAGAACAGAAAACAAGATCAAATGTGAATCCAGCGCATAAGGTGTAAAGCGAGGGTGGTGGGGAGGTGGCAGGCACATGGTTGTGTTGACTCTACAGAGGCTGAGCTTTCGGGATTCGCTGTTGGGCGGTGTGGAGCGGGGATGGTCTCCGGGTGGGTTTTGCATAGGGTTGGTTGAGGGTGGCTAGAGCGTTATGCAAAGCAGGCGGCGGTAAATTCAAATGGTCCTGCGCAATCGGCACACACGTGTGGCTGGCTCATCTTCTCACCTCGTGGCTGGTCCGAGCGTTGGTTTCTCAAAAAGCAGCAGCTCGATGATGATATCAGGCCAAGTACATTGGACTCTCACTTCGCGCACTCACACTCTACAGTTAAGCAGACTTTTGCGCCAAGTGGAGGTGTATCCTCACGTGTCAGCCGGCTCACACATACGCACAGAAGCATGCACAACACACAGACATTGTGTGCACGTGTACGTCTACACACGTAGCACGTGTGCAGATGAGTGTGTGTGCATATATGAAAGCATATATATGTAGGAATGCGGATTATTTATCGGATCATCGAGTAGTAGTCGGCGTTGACGCACTTTGCTGTCAGACAGGTGAAACGCGCACAAACACGCGGCATCGCTTGGCAATTGTGACGTGACATTTGACACGGCCAGCGAGTGCTTTTTAGTCTGCACTGTGCGGGAGCTTTCTTCGGGAATCGAGTAAAATGGCTGCTAGCCGCTCCGGCGCGTCTGAGCTACTGGCTTACCTCCCTCGTTTGGCTTCGCACACATACCACTAATTTTATCACACGGACTCTCTAACACGCGGCCAAGTCCACCCACACGTGGGGAACGCACACATGCGCGGATCTATCACATTTCCAATATAAGAGTGAGACACCACTCGCGGACCATCTCATCGAACGCGCACGTGTTTACGCGCAATACACAGCTGACGTGCACACGCAGCTTTTAGATTTATGCGTTTCAAATGTATTTACTCCAATTGTCCGATTACGCTCAGCCGGTGCTCAAAAGTTTCAGCTAAGCTGCGGCTACTTTCGCTCGCAATAGTTCCGACAAGTTGCATTTGTACGAGTACAATAATGCTGCTATCTATACATCGAGTAAAGACAGACCTGGAAATAGATCTGTTTAGATCTATTTTTGCGCCAGTTGATCTGGTTATGTCAAAGTTGACCTGATCAAATTGAAATGTACACTTTTCTTATACGTGGGTTAGGTTAAGTTCGATGCACGATATCTTGTCTTATAAAATTATGTAATTCTTTAACTCGTTCTCAGTATTTTCACGTAAAAGGCTTTATATCTATCTTACCAGCAGGATGTCAAAGCAAACAAAAGTTAGATATGCAAAAATCTATTATTTAAGATGCATGGGTGAATGTATATTTAATAAAGAATATATTAAGTTAAACAAATAGATGAAGATTAATCGAGAACGAAACTAAAACAGAACAAAAAGAAAAAGTCCTTGAACTTGAATTGCTTAAAGGTCACAAAGTGCACAAGAATTTGCTGGGATCAATGAACCTATCGTATCATGATACTATAAATTCTGCAAATATTTTACAACCTAAATATTTTTCATCATAAATTAGTTGAAATGATTCCTACTAATCCCAAAAATGATACAATGTTCCTGATAAAGTTTTACATTTATATGAAATCAATTGAATTTGCATGCATATTACTATTGCTGAAATCGTTCACTAATGGAAACCTAATTGCAAAGAAATGAATTATTTTCTCTTTGTTTAAGTTGCAAAAAATGTGACTGGAATAATAACTTGGTTTTATATATAAAATGAAACAGTGCTCATGATAATTGAATAAAAATCTTTGTGAAGCTTTGGATATACTATTTTAAAACTGTTGGCCTATTCATTAAAAATTATCAAGAACAGGTGCATGCATTAGTTCTAGCGGAGATTAAAATGAGATTTTGGTTATTATGCAAGAGTTGCACATTATCCTTGGAAAGTATTCTATTGGAGCCAAACAAAAAGATAATTATTATATTTTAGATTCTGAGAAAAAAGAATGAAGGTTTTTGCAATGAATAAAACACGAGAATCTATTCATTTGAATAATACAATATTTATAATAAGGAACATTTTTTAATGATTTGCTCCATAAAGCAGAATACATAAAAGTTGCAAAACTCGAAAAATCTTTATTTCAAATTAAAATTCACTTGAAAATGTCGCTAAAGTTAAAGAGAAACAATTTTTATTTAAAAATATGTTATTACGAAATTTGCAAAAAGACTGTGCTATTGATTGTCTATAATGTATGCGAGTTCCTGAAATTAGCCATTCAAGAGCGATGAATTTTTCAAATGAAAATCTTACATTTTATTTTTTGCATCAAAATGAATGTATTTAAGTCGAGTAGTTTAGTCCGGTATAGTGCTGCCGACTCTGTGATGCTTTCGACGATTTCTTGACATAAACTCGACTTACGAGCACGCGCGTGTATATAAATCAATAATTCCTGCATAATGTACAAGTTTTCTTAATTGGCTGGAAGTATGAATTCTTTTACTTTTTTTTATTAATAAATACGCTAATCATTTTGCGAAATTAATAATAAAGTATTATTAGCCATTACATTTTCTTACTGTTTTATAATTAATTGAAAATTTTAAAATTGCTCAAAAGTAGTTCACAACGTTTATAAAAGTTTACTTAGATATTCCATATGCACTTTTCAAAATAAGCATAATTGTCTTGAAACAAAATTGTATCAAATATTTGCTATAATTATGTGGTTATTTCAATTGTTCAAAAATGCTGACTTTTTTAAATCCTTATATCTCACCATCATTTATCCAGCCTTTGCTTTACAAAATCAGTTTTAAACTTTAACAGCTTATTTTGTTGAAAAACAATCTCAAGATTTGTTTTAACAAAAGACATCGAATAATAATCAATTATTGCTTTCGTTCTTGCTTTATTTATTAACTAAAGGGTGAAAAGTGTACACGAAAATGTGAAGTTTTTGTTTTGATGTTAATGGTGTCTTAACAACCTGGCTGTTGACAAACTCAATGTGCCCTCAAGTCGTTTTGATAAAGAATAGGTATTTATTGATTTTAAAAATTCTATCACGACAACTACTTCCGCATAAAAGGTTGCCATAAAAAGAAACTCCAGAGCGATCCGAGGCATTGTTCTCAATTCATTGTTTCCTTTCCTAAATACGTGCTAGACTATATTGTGTTTGAGTCAACGCCGTTCTTTTGTTTTGTTTCACGCGCCATTAGAGGGACTAATTTCCGCCCATACACGATCGTCTTTTCTCGTCTTTTGCCACCGTTTTTCGCGCCTTTCCCTCTTTACTATCACTTATTCGTATCGACACGTCTCAATACTTTTCACTTTCAATCCTTTTTATATCATACGTAAAATCTTCACTTTATAGCTTATCATTCGTCATGTCTGCAATGTAAAAATTAAGGTTTTTTTATGTATGCTTTTGCAACATTATTGTTAGTAAAGAAATTCCTAACAAATTGTAATTTAAATAAGAATTTAATTATTGTGAATCTAGAGTTGAAAATTGTAGAGAAAGCTGAGCTTTAGCTGTATATCTCATTGAGTATTGCAATCAAGGTGTTGAAAAAGCGATAAATATACAAGATTTCTTGAGTTTTAATTTGGCGTAAAGCTAATAATTCCGACATTGTGCGTGTTCAGCGCGGTTATTGTTTTGTTTGGGTGACGTCTTCGCAGATCCGAGTACTCGTATCTTGGACTCTCTTTTCAACCTCAAGCGAAGCGAACAATGAGAGCCACTCGGGCTTTCCTCTGCTTCTCTACTCTTTTTACCGAGTATTGTATTGTGGTTTAATTATTGACTTTATTATGATTTTGTCCTCCAGGCTAAGAGTGGCCCTTACTTGAGCAGCCCTGGTCTTAAGAGCCCGCATTGTATTTCCAACATATTTCTATCTTTCTTTGTTTCTTTGAATCCAGATTCATTTATTCCCTTTCACTTTGTCTCTATCTACTTTTTCGTCGCTAGTTGGTGTCATACCAGCGCCCCTTTCTCGCATTTTTATTAAATCTACGAGTTATAAGAGCTTTGCTCTCAATGATGCTACAGTTCTCAGTATACTTAGAGTTTAATTATTAATTTCGGGAACACACAACTGTAGATGATGTACTGGCCACTATCATCCGATAACCTTCACATTGATGAGCACTTAAATCGTAACAGAATCAGTTTGAACTTCTTAAATAGTTTTTGTTTGGAAATCAAAAAGATTCATCAAGAGATTAATATTTGAACGAGATGAAAATAATAAAGACAATTATAACCCACAGAATTGCATTACAAATGCACATTATTATGTTTGAAGTTGAATTTTAATCAAAAATATTAATTTAATGTTAAAGAGTTTTTAAAGCACTATTTCAATATTAACTTTAATGTTAGTTTCAAGATTTGTTTAAACATAAATATTTGTTCCAAATTGGATATTTTTTTCTGAAATTATTATACAAAGTACGTTTTCCAAATTTTGCCCTCATTTTAATGGAATTTACGGACCGTCGATTCTTTTGAATATCTAAAAATTGCTTATTTTCAAAAATTCGTATCTCATACCAATTTCAATCAAAACATTTTGCCTCAAGAAAGATTGTTCTCAAAGCTTCTAGTTTTCAGAAAAAACAAAAACAAAAAATAAATACAAAAATTATTTTTATTTACATTTTGGACTCACCAGAGGTATTTTTTAAATTCAAAAAATGGTAAACGTCAAATTTTAAACCCATGTCAAATCACCAAACTTCAAAATAATAAATTAGCTTTTAGTTACAAGAAAAGTAGTGTTTTATATTTAATTTTTTAAAAATGCATCGACATTTAAGATATTGCAATAATATAACACCCTTATCTGGACTCAAAATTGATACTTTATTTAAAATTGCTTAAATTCAAATACTTATAACCTTTTTCTATTTAACTGAAAAATCTGACAAATTTACATAAATATAGACTTTGAACTAATTTCCACAATAATCACAATTTGTTCGCGGCAAATTAAAAAGTATATTTTTTTCACATTGAGGTGTAATTTGAATTTTATAGAAAAAGTTATAGCTATTTGAATGTAGTCGTTTTCTGAAAATAGCCGAGATTTATCAATCAATAACTCTGCCAAGTCATACTTAATTTTGGTTTTTAATGGCAATTTTTGAAAATTTGGATCAAGGCTAAAAAATACTCAATATTTAGTCTTTGTCATTGATATTTGTTTTAACCTTGTTACCTAAAAAAAAGCACGTATCCCTAGAATGTGAGACTGCTATGCTTTATTGATTATATTTAATAATAATTTATCAAGAATTTACTTGGTGTTATAAGCAATTACACTGCAAAAACAAGTGTTTAATTAAAACATTTTTGTAGTCACTTTTAAAACATTTTCAACTGTTTATATTTTAACCTATCTTTTTAACATAGGAAATACTTAAAGTTTTCTACAAAAGTGTTTATTAAACATTTTCATAATTATTTATTTATAAATTGTTGCATAATAATCACATAAACCAAGACAAACAAAAACAAAATTATAACGAAAATAATTTTTGTTAGCGGTCCAACAGACAGGGTTAAGGATTAAACAGGGTTGTAAAAATGAACAATTTTTCAACGTATTTGAGTTTTTATTATCGATTCTCATTACGATACAAGATAAATTATGGAAATAAATTTTCAGTAGTACAAAAATTATTGTTTAGAATAATCAGCTCGAGTTTTTAAGTTTGCATTGAGTATTGATTGAGAGAAAAATTAACAACAAAAGCTTATATTCAAAAATTAAAATGTCTAAAGCTGGTCATTTATTTTATATCGGGTTAAAAATTGGGAATTGGCTTATTTCAGTGAGTCCTTTCACACAAAAAATCGGCAGCCAAAAATGAAATTCAGGTAGAATCGATATATCTCTAGACTTCATAAATCTGTTCTCTCTAATAAAAAATAAATCAGGGCTCCATATAGGCTCGCCCTGATAAATTACAGGGGCCTTTATAGGCCCCATAAATGCTATAACCGGCCCCTTGAAAGGCATATAACGCCTTGCCTTTATAATCCCTATATAACCTACCCTTACTAGACCCTACAAAGGCCCTAGGAAGGCGTGCCCGAAAATCTTTTTTAGTAAACAAAAAAATTAATAGTTTAATTGTAATATTTATTACGTTAATTTTAGAGTGTATTTGAAAAACTCTTTAGCATTTTTCGAAGTATAAAAATTCCGGGGAATCGAACTCATGATATACTGAGATTTCTAATATATCTAAGATTATATTTAACCCACAGGACCACGATGCTTTTTAGCGACACTATGTTAAAATGAATAAATACTCAGTTGAGATTGTTTTACAACTTATACATACACTTTATTGTTTTATTAACTGTAATGAAATTTTAAATGATAATAAGTACAAAATAATAAATATAAAAACAAATTTTCATGTATTTAAATAATTTAATTAAATTTCATTTAGCAACAATTTTGCAGGCCCCTTGTAATGCTTTTATTGGTCTCTTTAAAAGCAATATCAGGGCGAAGCGTTGCATCCCTATTTACAACCCATATAAGTTACCTTCAAAGGACCTTTAAAGGCCTTATCAGAGTGTACCTTAGTTGAGTTACCTTTTTTGGGTCTTTACAGAGCCTACACAGACTATCATTAATTACCCTGAAATTCTCGGCTAGCCTTTATGGGCCCCTACTTACATTCAGGGCGAGCCCTTATACATTTTTACTAGGGCTCGTATATGTCCCCGGAGCTGATAAATTTGTTTCCTTTGTTTGTTTTAGTAATAGCAATTTAATTTGTTTACATTTAATTCCAATAAAATTATTTTTTCATTACTATAACAACTATATTTCTTGTAATGTTAATTTATTCACTTTTTAAATAAATTTAATTAATGACAAGAAGTTGCAATTAACATTAGGATATATAATGAACGTTTCTATTACTTTTCGACAAACTATTTTATAGGTGGGTTTTCACCCAAGCTTTAACCCATCCTAATAAACGAGTAAAAATTACATACATAAATTTATATGTAAATTAATGGTTTAATTTTTTTTTGTACAAGAATGTTATTAATAAATGATATCCAATTTATTTGTTATTTCAACAAACATTTTTACTTGTTTATTTTCGTTTTTTTTTTAGTAGAATTGCCTATATTGATGCTTCAAAAAAAGATAAATATTAATAACTTCAAATATTCATAACTTTTTTCTAACTGAACGGAATCGTGTAAAATTGTAGGAGCAAGCTACCTTTAATAAGCTTAATTTGTCCTAAAATGATTAAGCTTAGGTGAAAACCCACCTAAAAAAAAGGTGTCGAAAAGTAATGAAAACGCTCAATATAATCAATTTCAGCACATGTGAAATACATTTTTCTTTTACTGATTTATACACACGGAGAAAACATTCTGGTAATACTTACTATGCTTATAATAAATTTTGCCAAAATGCTAGTAAAATCGGGACAATTACGATTTTCTGTTATATTTTAGCATAAGTCTAGTGATCGTAATTATAAATTTTACAGTCATTTTGTAAGTATTTAAGATTTAAACTTTTTAAAAATTAACAATTAATTAACAATATTAATAATAATAAAAAAAACACTAAAAATACAATGGGAACAAAAATGACCCCTTCTAGGCTTCCAGATGGTCAAAAATCTCTGGACTTCTAGTGTTAAAGCTTAAATCTAATATATATGAGTTATTTTCACTAGGATCATATATTATCTAAACAATAAATTGTATAATAATATTTTAAAATTGAAATCCATTTTTCAAGTGTACAGTATTTAAAATTAATTTTTGTTATACTTGAATATTTGATGATCAACAAATAGTATATGGAAATTAAAACTTATCATCAAATTGCATGAATAAATATTTCAAGTCACACAATGATTAACAAATAAAAATTTAATGAAGTTGTATAAAATAATTTTTAAAACATTTATAACATATCACTAACACTTATAATATAAATATGACTCAATATTTTTCTCTTACGAAAAAGTACTAGCAAGATGACTATAAATTACAAAAATATCAACTCATTTGAAAAATGACATAAATACAAGTAATAGCAACAATAAAAACCATGGTGATCTTAAATCATAATGAGTTACGTATTATCTATCGTCAAACACCTACGCAATACAATTATATCCTTACAAAATAAAGCGATGCATTATATTAAGTATAGTGTTATTGCTATTCCTTATAATTTAATACATATTACAGGATAATTATTCAACTTTCATAACTAATTTTATAGTAAGTATATACACCTTATATTTTCATACCATCAAACCTTAAATTATAATTTAAAAGTCTCCCAAAGCATTTTCATCATTTTTCTACTTAATATGTAGATCATTGACTTGTACCATGACACACACATAACTTAAACTGATTACTCGGTTTCTAAAAAATCAACGATACTCTGTTATATTTATTGCATTTAGCGACCTTATGGACAAAACGTCTTCTTTGTCGAAGATACGGCCGTTGTCTACGTTGACTGTCGTCACCATCGCGTTTATTGGGATTATAAAGCGTGCAACGCAAGAACGGCAGGAAAGAAAGATTTGTTTGAATTATTCAAATTAGATACAAAATTGAATGCGCGCTCTACTCGTGTGCAGGTAATGACGGCACTTGCATATAAATGGTAATTATTGTCATTATTGTGGCAGAGTCGTTATGTACGCGCAGCGTCGTTCCTACTATAATGCCGTGTGTTCCCATACACTACTTGAGATAATTATCAAAATTGTTTTATTGTTGCTATAATTAGAGAGGACATGCCATATTTTTTTGCTCTCGTCCCACCATCTTTTATCCATTCCTCATATCGATGATTCTCCGCTCTACATACAATTTGAATGTGTGAACATATTTGTTACTGAATACATTAGTCCACATTAAATTTATTATAATGCATCGTATTAGCTGCCCGCGGAGAAAAAATATCGTTGGCAATGGCGTTGCCAACGATCATTGATCGGTGTTGCCCATGGCCAAAGCCCACGGTAAGCAACGGTGAATAAATTTTCTAAGTTTGACAGTATTGCCAATACTGTTGGCAATATTTCGAAAAAAATGTATTTTTTTTAACTTCTGATCACCCAGAACAATTTTCTTAACTTTTTCGGATCTAGCAATGCCATTGGCAACGCCATTGCACCTCTTAGATTAGTTTTAGTTTTTTTTTCTTAACTAGACTTTTTTTTTTTCGGTGTTGGCAATGCCATTAGCCATGGCATTGGAAATTTATACCTCAGTTATATTAAACCCACACTGTCGTCCTGCTCACACGTGATCAGAGTCTTTCTATAACTTTTGGTATCTGCAACGCCATTGACAACGCCACTGCCAAAGATTAAGTGTTTTATGTTCATTTTTTTTTTAAAAAGGATATATTTAATTTGGTTGGGTTGAAGATTTTATCTCGCTCATGGGCAAGGAAGTACCCTCACTGTGGTCCTGCTCACAAGTGATCAAAGTATTTCCGTAACTTTCGGTATCTGCAACGCCATTGGCAACGCCATTGCAGACGATTAAGTGTTTTATGTTAAGTTTTTCCTTAAAAAACGATATATTTAATTTGGTCTGGTTGCAGAGGTTATCTCGTTCGTGAGCAGGAACGGAACCTCTTTTGCGGCCTCGGTCACACGGGAGAAAAATCTCTCTGTAATTTTCCATATCAGCAACGCCACTGCCAACGATGAAGTGTTTTATGTTAAGTTGTTTGTTGAAAAAAGATATTTTTAATTTAGGGACAGAACCTCTCTTGCGGCTTCGGTCACATGGGAGAAAAGTCTCTCGTTAACTTTTGGTATTTTGAATGCTAATAGCAACAAAATTGCCAACGCCATTGGCAACAATATTGGCAACAGCATTAGCATCAATTAACACAGTTTGGTTACTTGAAATATAAAAGTTATTTAACTCTAGTGGGCAGCGGACACTCGCTAACGTCTTGTTAACTTTGTCGTAAAATAATTAATCATTTAATTTGCGCGGGCAGCAGAGTATTTCTCGCTCTTGAGCAGGAATGTATCTCGCGGCCGTTCTACTTACGCGCGAAACAAATCTTAACCTTCTTTGGTAGTTAACAAAAAAAAATTGTTTATATTTCAATATTGCCAACGCCATTTGCAACACTATTGGCAACGACATTAGCAACAATTAACACACTTTTGTTGCTTCAAATGAAAAAAATTTATAACTGTCGTAGGCAGCGGACAGTCTGAGAATAACCGCCGCCGTCCTTAGTTATCAGATAAGAAAAATTATATTTTTAACTTTCAATATTGGCAATAGCATTGCCAAGAATATTGGCAGTGCCATTGGCAATATTTAGCTCGGTTTATTTTTTATTTCTCTCGTGAGGAGAAATAAAGCGTAAGAACAATATTAATTTTGTTTGATTTTCATTATTTGGCAATGCTGTAGGCCTTGTTAAAAATTAACTTTGCTTTCTGATAACTTTTTCGTGAGAAATTAAAAAAGGTATTTATTTAACTTGCGCTAGCAGAGGATTTTTCGCGCGTGAGCAGGGACGGAACATCGCTGCTGTCCTGCTTACACGTGAGAAAAGTCTCTCGGTAACTTTTGTTATTTGCAACCCTATTGGCAACGCTATTGTCAACGCCATTGCCAACGATTAACTCGGTTTTATGTTACTTTTTTCGTAAAAATAAAAAAAAATTTAACTTGCATTATAGCAGCAGAGGATTTCTTGCTTTGTGAGTAGAGACGTTCTATTATAAACAGTTATAAAGCCTATAGATGGAATGGTCCTGAGAGGTGTACCTGAAGCGATGCGAACGAAAATCTGGGATTTACCGAAAGTTGGTACCGATTTTATTTCAGAAGCTTATAGCAAAAACTTGATTAATCTATTAAAGAACACTGTCTTTTGTATTCAGTAATTAAAATATCTGGCATCAGTACACTGGCATAACATTGGTATGTGCTGCAGGGCATTTGTCGTCTAGTCGGGGGACTTGTAGTATTAGTATTATATTATTAT
>JABFPM010002227.1:0-17320 GCA_022817325.1 Idris sp. 1 HC-2018 | reverse complement strand
GTTTAAACAAATATTAATAAATAATCAATTAATTAAATAAACTAGAAACTACAAATTATACATATATTCTTATTATTAAAAAAGTAAAGATTATGAACAATCAAATTAAACTTGTTAGTTTTGTTAAGCGAATTAAAATAAATGTATAATCTGATTTATTACTAAAAATAACCAATTTTTTTATTAATAATTACAGATGGTTTAAACAACTTTTATAAAAAGTGCTTTTACCTGTTAGATTAGCATTTTTATTTACTTTTATTTAGGTTTTTAAAGAACTATTTTTTCACATTCAATTTTTTCACATTCAATTTTTTATAATTTTTTTATTTTTTTAAACAAATTATACGTTATGGTTTTATCGCTAAAATAATATTATGAGAAAGTCTTTGTCTAATGTTATCTATAAAATTTTCCATTTTGAGTTATTCATTTTATTGGAAATATATTTTTTTTCTGTGTTTATTTGTTGTTAACAAGATTGTTTAAACAAACACCTTTTATTTAAAATGATTTTATCTATTTGATTATGAGTTTTATTTACTTTTATTTAGGAATATTAACTAATTATCTCTTCAAATTCAATTTTTTTTAATTTGTTTAAACAATTAACTAGTTTTTTTTTGTTAACGTAATAATTGTACAAATTAGTTTTTAATTCGAACTTTCATTAACAAAAAAATCTCATTTTGATATGGTGAGGGTACTCCCTTGAGATCAAGTAAGCACCCCCATTTTTGTTTGTTTAATTACAAAAATTTGACTTTTGGTACAAATTCAAATTTTTTGTACTAATTACTACTTTATTAGTACTTAATTTTAAGCTAATAAACTTTGAATTTCGTTGAAGTGGGGGTATTGATTCACATACACCTTATAAAAATCTCCCTGTATTTAATATAAGAAGCAAAATAATTTTATAAAATGTAAATTGTTTATATATTTAAAAATGTAGTGGAAAGCGCGCGCTTGTTTCAAGTACTATATTTACAATGGATATAATTTTAATTAATAATAATATTTAATAGATATTAAAACAATCAGCGTTAATTTTCTTAATGAAATCTTATTCATGTAATTTGTTTAAACTTTTAAACTTTTTAAAATCAATTTTTAAAAGTTTATTTCATATTTTAACTGATGTCAACAATATTTTGAATTTATTATTTAAAACAAAAATAATTCATTGTAGAAATAATACTTTTGGATAATTTGGAGGGTAATTTATAGGTCAAATAACTTGATTTTGTAAATAAAATATTTTTTAATTATAGCTACTATGACGAAAACATTGATAAGATATAATTTTAGATATATTACTTTTCAAATTTATTTTCTATTTTTTCCAAGGTAATTAAAAAATAAAGTTAGTAATTAGTCATTTATATTTATATAAAAAACAATTCATTTCTAACTTAAAACTAGCATTAAATAAAAAAAAATATTTACCGTTTTGTTTTTTCAAAATTAATTATAAATTAAAATCTCAATGTATTACTTAGAAGTAAAATTAATAATAAAATGTTAATCGTATAAAATTTAATTTTGCGTTTATGATTGTTTGAAAGAAAAGTAGTGAAGAATTTAAATAATTAAAGTAATTATTCAAACAATGATATAAGATACCAACTCATAATAAATAACTAAAAACATTAATATAATGTAAGAAATATATTTTAATGAATTTGATTTAAAAATGATAACAAATTTTTATTTTATCATCTAATTAATCTATAGAAATAGGAAAAACAATTTATAGTAATATTCAAAGATTTATCTGATGCAAGCAAGAAAAAGAACAATTTTAACATTTAGAATTGAATTAAAAATTGACAAGTAAAACGGACAAATAATTGCGTTTTTATGACATTTTTAATTTGTTGTTTGTTCTGAACTTCAGAACTGAGTAATTTTTGATTTTAGGAAAAAACTGAAAAATAATATAAAATCCCATTTTATAAAATAAAAATTGATATAATTTTTTTAAATTATAGAAATCAGTTAAAATTGTTGAAAAAGGGAGCAAAATTCAAAAGACACTTATCTGATTTAGAATAAAATTACAATCCAGAGGAAAAAGATTAGTCAAAAGTTGATGAAATATTTTCATTCCTAATGAATTGATAAAAAACATAACAGTTCACAAAATGTGAAAGTTTCTAATAAAATACATAAATGTAGTATACTAACTCGAAATGCACCCTTGATTCAACCACCGCTTCAGAAGATTCTTGGGCACTGTTCCATTTTTTCACACTACTCTCTTTATTTCGAAAAATTTGTAAAACTTGTTTCGATGTGGGTAAGGAAGGGATTCGTGGGTCAATGCAGGAATACCGTGTATATGACCACCATAATGTAATAGTTGGCGGCAAAAAATGAAATTAAATAAAACCTTTTGTTTTTTTTATAAAGTTCACAATATGTGCGAAGTCATTCTTTTTTTCACTTTTTAGTAGGTTTGTCAAGTCTTTGAAATGAATCTTTTTTTTCTTCAAGTAGGATTTTAAAATTTGTCTTTCTTCGGAGTACAGATGACATTCAAAGAAGTAATGGTAGATATTTTCTGAAGGCCATCCACAATCACATTCAGGGTTGTCTATGATTTTCTTCCTAAATAGGCTTTCATTCAGGCCTGTGTGGTTGGATCTCATCCTCAATAAGATAGATATCGTTTTCCTGTCATCTGGAAGGAACCAGAACCAAGGTTTTTTAGCAAAATTTCCTTTGAAGTAATTCTTCATAAAAGTTTCTCCTTTGTCCTTATCATTATCTATCAAATGTCTTGTTTGTGTTCTCTTCAGTGATTCATTTGTTAACTCGTATAAATCTGTGTGTGGGATTTTTAATACTGATTTTTGGTTTAATTTTGTTGCTTGTTTGGCTAATTCGTCTGCTCTTTCATTTTGCAGGATTCCTACGTGGCTCGGTATCCATACAATAGACACCTTGACCGAGTTTTGGTGTAAATAATAAATTTTTTATTTTATTTCGTATATTAAGTATGAGAGATTTTTATTTTTCTCTCCTTTTATAGCTAAAGCAACTCCCTGGTTATCAGTGAAGATTTCACATTCATTATACTCCGAGTTAATCAGGTTTTCCTTGAAGTACTGTAGTGTTTTGTTTATAGCAGATGCCTCTGCTGTGTATACCGATACTTTGTCTTCTATTCTTTCCATTACTTCCCAGTTGATTTGTGGTGAGTGTGCGCCATATCCAACTTTTTCATCCAGCTTCGAGCCGTCCGTGAAAAATTGAATTTTGTTTAGTTTGTCAGAGGAGATTTCTCTATACTTTCTATTTATATCCATGTCACTCTCTGTTAGAAGTTTTTTGTGTGTTATTATGATGTTTGTTTGATGTACTGTAGTTTCCATGTCTATTATGTATGCTACATGATATGGAGATTTTTTAATATCATTTTTGTTTTTAATTTTATTTTCTATAAAAGTGAGTGCTTCCAATGAGAGGATCATTTTTTTTTGGTAATCTATATCTTCTGGTTTCTTTTTAAATTTTTTTTCGATTGACTCTTTCAATTCTTTAACTGATGTTGTAACTGGATTTGTCATTATTCCCAAACTCTTGATGTAATAGTCCCGTGTAAGTTTCACCATTCTCAAGATCATAGAGGGAATTCCGCTTTCTATTGTCACTATTTTGTTTGGTGTTGAAGATCTATAGCCAAGAGCTATTTTCAGATCTTTTCTCTGTAAGGTATTTAAGTTTTTTATTAGAGAAAAATTGTTTTGATAAAAAATTTGACAGGAATATTCCATTATGGAGCGAATGGCTGCTATATAGAAAGTTCTCATAATTTTTGGGCTTGCTCCCCATGTTTTTTTTTGTCAATACTTTCATGATGTTTATCCTCTCAGCGATTTTCCTCTTCATTGTATCAAAGTGGGGTTTCCAGTTTAACTTGTAATGTAGAGTGATTCCCAAGAATTTTGTTGTACTAACAGGTTTCAAATCAGAGTTGCTGCTTTCAATTTTAAATTGGTTTAGATCAATTTGTTTATTTGTAAATATCATTAATTTTGTCTTTTCCAGTGAGATTTCTAGATCTTTGTGATTTAGATACTGGGTTAAATGATTGAGATTTCTTTTCATTACCTTGAGTAGATTTTCTACATTGTTTCCCTGAGCGTAAAAAACGACATCATCAGCATAGATCAGATACTTCAAATCTTTTCCAAAAGTGGTATCAATATCGTGAAGATACAAGTTGAAAAGTGTGGGTGATAAGATGCTCCCTTGTGGTAATCTTTTTGTTGCTTCCAGAGGTGGTTCTATTACTCCATTTATTTTAAATAAAAGGTTGCGGTTTTTAATTATTTGGAATATAAAATTGGTAATCTTATATGATGCTCCTATTTTGGCTAGAATCTGTGGAATTAGTGTTGGGTTCGCGTTGTCAAACGCTCCTTTTATGTCTACAAATAGTGCAGTAGTGTAGTGACCTTTTATTTTTCCTTTCCTGACATCATTTATCAGAATGGATAGATTGTCCGGACATGATTTTCCTCTCCGGAATCCTATCTGGTACCTGCTAAATATGTGTTTTATCTCACAGTGATACTTTAACCTGTTATTTATTATTTTTTCCAAAATTTTCAGTAGACATTGGGACATTGATATGGGCCGGAATTTTCCTTTTTTTTCTTTTAGTATTAAAATCACCAGGTAATTGGTCCAGTCTTCAGGAAAAAGGCCGGAGTTTATCAAACCATTGTATATATTCAGCAGTGTGTTCCTTGTTTTCTATGGAAAATTGTTTATTATATCGTATTCGATTGCATCACTTCCTGGTGTGCTCTTCTTTTTTGAGTTTGCGATTGTGTAGTTCAGTTCTTCTATCGAGATGTCCTTGTCCAACGTAGCGTTTTCTTGGTATTGATTCTTTTGGGGAAAATGGTAAATATTTTTAACAGGTTCACACATGGAGTGTTTTAACTCTGATATTGAGTTATCCAGGCTGGTGTTCATTGTAGAATTGAAGACTGAATGTGCTTCTGTGTTTTTTGTTCGTAAATTTTTTTATTTTGTTCCATATTACATTTGATGGAGTTTTACTGTTTAGTGACTCAGTAAATTCTTTATATGCTTTTTTTTAATTTTTTTGTACACTCTTTTAGCTCTTGCTGTTTTTTGATTTTTTTCGGCTCTTGTTTGTAAGTTCGGGGTCTTTATGAAATTGATTTCTGCCAGTATTCTCTCTTCTCGTGCTTTATCACATTCTTTATTTCACCATATGTTTGGCATGAATTTTTTTGGTTTTTGGTCAGCGTTATTGTTTTTATTTTTATTATTTAGTTTTGCGTTTGCCTTTTCAAGGGCTTGTTTTATCATGTTATTCAGTTGTATATACTGATCATCTGGGGTGAGTGATTTGTAGAGATCCGAGTCTGTGATAGTTTCTTCTTGTAGTGTAGTTTTAAAAATGGACCAGTCTATTTTTTTTGTATTTATTTTGTGTGTTTGGTTCTGGAAGATTTTTACCCTTTCTGCTATCCTTATTTCTATCGGAGTGTGATTCGATCCATAAAGTGCATCCAGCGGTTTCCATGTGCACATTGGGTGCAAGTCTGATGAAGTCATGGTGAGATCTATTGCAGATGGTTTATTCAGGTTTGATGGGTAGTGAGTATACTGTTTGTTGTTCAGAATAATAATATCAGTGTCCATCATAGCTTCTATTAGGTTGTCTCCCAAAGTGGTGTCCTTGTCGTCTCCCCATAGGGATGAGTGTGTGTTAAAATCCCCAGTGATGATATGATTCCCATTTTTGTCAAGAGAATTAAACAGCTTGTTCCAAAGTTTATTTTTTGTGAGAAAAGAGTCGTTTTTTGGGGGTCTGTAGATATTAGTTATATATAATGAGTTGTTTTCTAGTTTCATTTTTATCGTTAACGATTCCAGGACATTTTCCTTGTGGTAAGTTTGATTTATTACTTCAGTTGGAATATCGTCTCTGATCATTATCATAAGGCCGCTTCCCAAGGAAGAGATTCTCTATTTCCTGAATAAGTGGAAACCATTACATCTTTCGTTTCTGTCTGTTGTCAGTTTTGTTTCTTGTAGAATTATGATGTCGTTATTTTCCATAAAGTTTTTTAAGTCATGAAATCTGTCTCGGTAACCATTGTAGTTCTAAGTTAATATTTTTAGATTATGTAGTTTCATTTTTGGATTTTAGGTTTGTGGTTTGTGGTATCAAAAGTTCCACAACCGGAATTCTTGAATATTTTGGTAAAATAAATTTATGTAGTTCTTTGTCGTCTTTCAATGATTTTTGTATGAATTTTTGTATGTTCATTGCTTTTTGAATAAGATCTTGTACAACTTCTAGTTTTATTTCGTCTGAACAAGTTAACATGTCTTTGCCCAGTTCCTCGAAGTTAATTGAATTTTGTGATTTTTTTACAGAAGGTCGGTGCATTTTTCGATGTTTTCACTTTGATTTTTGTCTTTGTCTTTTCGGGGGTTCGGGTTTGGTTTTTCTCCCTGTTTGTAGCCATCCTCTTCTCTTCTCCTCTCCGGTTCTACGAAAAGTTTCCTGTTTACCCTGTTTCCCCTGTCGAACTGGCAACTTTCTTGTGGCTTTGAATATTCATGATCCTGTGTTTGGGTTCCTTGTTGTTGCTGTTGTTGTTGAGATTTGTGTTTATTTTTTTGGGGGGTTTCTCTCCTCGGTCTTCGTTGGTTAATTTGTGGGAATATTTCTTCAGCGCGGATGTCTGGAACTTCGTATTCCACTCGCCTCTTTTGGTAGTTTTTGTTTGCTATTATGTCTTTAGCTTCATTTATGGTGATTTTATTATCAATAGCTAGTCTCGATGCTTTGACGTAATCTTGATAGAAAGAACACTTTCTGTTTGATGACCAGTGTTTGCCATGACAGTTGAAACAGGATGGTTCCTGTTTTTTTTTCTTTTTCTTCAGGGCAGTTTTCGTGCGGTTTATCCTTACTCGTTTTGATTTTTCCACATTTGTAGCATCTTGGTTTACTAAAGCAGATATCCGCCAGATGTCCAGGTCTCAAGCAGTTGTTGCAAATCCTTACTCTGGGATAATATTGCTCCGCTTGATACCTCATTCTGTACAGGTAGACGTAATTTGGGAGGTTTCGGCTATCAAATTTGATAGAGATATAATTGCTGTAGGGAAAAAAAATTTAAATTATTATTAGCAATTTTCAAAAGCAAAACTAATTGAATATGAATAACATGCAATAACATTGCGTTCTTTTTAATCACAAATTCTAGAAAAACTCGAATTCATATTAATTTTAATTAGAAAAAGATGAATTGTATTTGTAAAACAAATGGCGACAATAATGTATCATATTGAAATCTCAAATCATTAATGAATTTAGTTTGCAAAGATTACAAGTTACTTTGCACCACATTAGATAGTTTAAGGTGAAGATATCTTGCTGATAGCTTAAAGGGGGGAAATATATAACTTGTTCTTATAAATAATAAGACATAAATATGATCAAATCAACCTTTAACAAGTAATTCAGCAAGTATTGTTCTTCCAACTGGCCCTTGCGACGCAAAAACTGCCACTAGTTGGGCATAAGTATCGAAAAGAGGTTGAAACATAAAAACCAGTCTATGATCGGCTTGAGCATTACAAGACTGATTACAACCGTCGCTAAAATCAACTAGTTCGGAATATGTTAAAGTTAGCGATTTTACATGCACGCTTTTTCGCGTACTCATTTCGTCAAGCAATATTACACTATGCTTTTGGTTTTCATTTTTGTTTACCAAACTTGTTTTCAAAATCTCGACAAAATTTCGAAACAAAAAGGATCGAAACCACAATCGATATTTATGAGCGATAAATACCGGTAATAATAAGTCAATGAGAACATATTAAAAACTCATAAAATGTTGATAATGAATTAAATAAAATTGATACCGGTATATCATGAAACACAAAAGTGAAGTTATATTAAGAAATTGTCCAATTTACCTTCTTATTGTCCGCACAGTGGGCACTGGTAAGATTTTGTTATGTTGAATCATGCCATATGCAGCTGGCGAACGTAAATGCATAAGTATGCACAACAGAACCCAATTTTCCGAGTAACGGTTTTGTTTTGGGTTTTTGTTTTTTGCAGCAAATAAAATATGTCTTATAGCTTCTTTTTGATGACTATGCACATTCAGTTTTTCCATTAAATTTTCAGTATGACATTTCTCTAATTCCACTTTTAAATTTTTTACCCGCTCTTGTAATTTAATTTTACCTTTTGTCATATTTCGTAATTTACTATTTATGATATCAATTTTCTTTTTCTCTGTTACGGATACTTCGCTGTCAAATCTCATGCGCTTATAATTTCCACAGTTTTTTTCATATTTTTTCTGTTTTAATTCGATATTTCTTTTTACATTTGAACATTTTTCACATCTGATTTTATTTGATAATAATAAGTCTGTTATGGCGCAAACTATTGGTGATATCTACATAAGAAACAGAAGTATTCATATGTGAAGTAGATTTAACACCAGAAAATATATTGTAAAAGCTAATTAGTTTTAAAATGGGTTGCAATTGTTCTAAATCTTCAATGACATCAGTAGTTAGTCCAATAGCATTCAATTTTAAATTCTCCCCAACAACATTAATAGTGAATTGCATGTTATTTTTTACAATTATTTCTTCACTCAAAATTGTTTTCTCATTGTCATTAATAGTTATAGTAGTTGTTTTGCTAAAACAAATTGTTTTATGACGCATCTCATTTGTTGTAACATACTTGATCCAAAGAAATGGTAATGACAGTTCATTTTTCTCAGTTGCTAGTGATAATTCCTCAAATGACAATTTTTTCCCTTCAATTGCAACACTGTTATTAGTTGGACATATCGTGTTTTCTTCAATGGATTCTGCATTTTTGGGTACGTGAGAGACATTGTGTAAAAACTTTGTTGGAACAGCATCCGGTTTTATGCGAGGCACTTTATAAGGAGACTGCAACAATAAATTAAATGTTCCATTAGTAATGTTATTTGATTGGAAAAAGAATAAAATATATAAATAGAATTACAATATAATTGTGGAAAAATCTATCACTACCAATTTAGCAATTATAAAAAAAATAATATTGTAAATATGAAACACTCAAATATTTAGTGCATTATATAAAGAAAGATAACAGAATATTTACTTATTTTATTCATTTAAATAAAGGCTAACTTAAAGTGAAGTTGTCATTTGTATTTAAAACTGTATATACATAATAGGGTGGCCGTTATTTTGGCAAAGTCAACAAATTGATGCTCTCAGCCCGGAATCTTGTTTAAATTGCTGAAAAAATAACGTGGCTAAATTTTTAAACGATTCGGATAATATTAACCCGTGTCTGTAGAAGGGTTAAATTTAACATAGGTTTTAAATGGAGTTTTTCACGGTTTTTACGATTCTAGACATAAATTTTTAAAAATACATTTTTTCACGAATAAAACATCATGAATAAAAAATGACAGTTTTTAATGCTTTACAGATAATATATTCGAATTTTAAGGGTTAATGAATAAGAATATATGACAGCTTTCATTTCAAATATAAACTTATTACTTGCTTCTAATATGATGTTCGTATTCAATGACTCGTAAAACTAGCTTATATTACGTGTAAATCATCAAAAAATGTCATTTTTTCATTAAAATGTCACTTTTTTGTAATTGACAGTTTTAATGACAGCTGTTATTTTAAATAGAAAGTCAATACTTGTTTTTGATAATATATTCTTATTCATTAACCCTTAAAATTCAAATATATTATCTGTAAACCATCAAAAAATGTCATTTTTTCAAAAATTGACAGTTTTAATGACAGTAATTTACCAAAAATGACCGATCAAATGTCATTTTAGACTTCATAATCGTGTTCAGCGACCCCAAAAACACAAAGACATGATGTTTTACTTGTAAAAAAATGTATTTTTAAAAATTTATGTCTAGAATTGTAAAAACCGTGAAAAACTCCATTTAAAACCTTTGTTAAATTTAACCCTTCTACAGACACGGGTTAATATTATCCGAATCGTTTAAAAATTTAGCCACGTTATTTTTTCAGCAATTTAAACAAGATTCCGGGCTGAGAGCATCAATTTTTTGACTTTGCCAAAATAACGGCCACCCTACTCTTCAGTCATGGTATAGATTTCAACCCTTTCTTCAACCCTTTTTCGTCGCGTACATATTTTTCTTTCTATTTTCTGCTCTAATACATTTGTTAAATACAAAGAAAAGTTAACTCAATTTTCCAACTTTTGTAAGTTTTATCAAATATTAACCCTTTTTGTAAATTTGTACTTCAAGTTGTACAGATTTTCTCATTTTTGATTTATTCTTATAAGATTCTGTTTTACTCCAAATTTCCCTTATAAGAAGCTCTAATTGCATAATAAGGAACCCTAATATCAGTCCTAATTACAAATTTCTCTGTTGCCTCGAATTTTCCAAAATTTCCTCTACTTACATACGTGATAAAACAACGCACCCTGGGGGTTAATTTCAACTGTATTCACTAGCACGAATCTACGGAAATGCCTCGATGCGTCTGCCAGCGAAGGCGTCTCGTTACAAGAACCGCTCCTTAGCGGTACTATCACGCGCGACAACACACTCTGCATCCATTATGCCAACATGCGTGTTAAACTAACATAATGACGTATAATAAAGACATATATTTCTCTTACGTCTAATGAAAGCATGACTTTTCGTCATTTCTGACTTAACTCCCTCTCTCTTTTTTGTGTTCTTTCAGGGTTTTGAAAGAAGTAAATCTTTTACTTATATGAAAAGAAAGATGAACAAAAAGTTAAATACATTACCGGGCTTAAAAAAGATTATTTTGTTGAAAAATAAAGATTTTTTTGATTTAAAAAGTCTGAAATTAGCATTTACTGCAATACCTTATTGTAAATTTATTTACTTTATTATAAATTTGTAAAAAATAAAAACTTTGCAAAATAATCTGTACAACTTTGCAGAATACTTTGTGAAAACTTTACAATAAAAATGTGTCAAGTTTACAGTAATTTGTTAAGTTTATTAAGTATTTTTAAAATGTACAAATTATTTTTAAAATTTACAAATTATTTATAAAGTTTACAAATTCAATCTCTGAGTGTTTTTGAAATTGAAAATGGAATGAAATACATTTGGAAATTGTTTTGCAAATGTGGCCCATTTGAAAAGGAAAATTGAATTCACCAGAATCGATGGTATATATTACAGCTTACTATTCTGTTCTGCCGACATTCTAATCGTAATAATGCAAACTATGTATTAGCATAATACGCGTAGACTCGAAGAACATTCTTGACGAAACTTTAGCGACTGTTGTCGTCCTCTTGGGCTTAATTTAGAGTAAAACTTGACGCGTTGACGCAATTACGCATGACAGATATAAGTGAACCCTGAGAAGTTACTGCAAAACTGATTCCCTCTTTAACTTTAATTTGTCCCCTGAATCATGAATCTTTTACTTTGATTACAGTTAACAAACTAATAACAATTTATCGTTATTGGCTCAACAGGTTTGTATTTTCATAAATTAACTAAAAGGGTCTGCTAATAAGAAAGGCATTTTCAAGTGGAAGAAATTTGAGAAAAAAAGGATCTTTATACATTTTTATAAGATATTTTGAAAAATTCGAAAATTACTTTTGGTTATTTGAATGTTGGAATTTATAATTCGTATACGAAAAAGTAAACAAACTTGCAGATAACTAATTTTGCCAGAGAAAAAATTTGAACTTTAAGTAAATTATTATTTCATAGAAAAGAAGAAGTTTATAAAATACATTTAACACTATACAATTAATAAATAACAATAAATGCAGGTGTGACAATTTTTGTATAATCTTCGTAGGAAAGAAAGTCTCTGACGAATTTTGAAAAATTATCCAAAAAAATTTACTTATAAATTTGACATGTTTTCTAAAACTGCTTTGAGTTAATCCTATTTGTACAGATTTTTCATAATTAAAAACTTTAAATTGTTAGTAAAAATCTCAAATTAAGAAAAATTATAATAATTCATTAAATTTTTTTTCAGACAAAATTAAGAAAGATTTTCAAAGTTATACAAAGAATTTTTTAAATTAATTTTTCAAACAATTTCAGAGTTTCTTTTCCTCAATACCATTATTTTTGTTTTTAACAAATAAAAAACATTTCATTTACAGATTGTGGTTTGCAAAACTAAAGAGTTATAAACAAAACAAAAGAAAGTCTATCTTAATATTAAATTAAAATGTCTGTAGAGACTTTTAATGACAGAGATCACGTTAAAAATTACGTTTGTAAAGTTTGCTCAGAAACTTTTTTTTCTAAAACTTTGTTAGAAAAACATTTGCTCAATCATCCTGATAAAAAGCCTTATAAATGTGATCAATGTAGAGCATCCTTTTCACAACTAGGGAATTTGAGAAGACATTTATCCGTAAAACATATCAACAGACAAATTTATAAATGTCAATATTGCGCTGTAGTTTTCAAACATCATGTTCATTTAAAAAATCATATCAAACTTCACACACATGAGAAACTGTATAAATGTCAAAAATGCGTTGCATCTTTTGATCGCAAAGGTTTGTTGATAATGCATATGAAAGAGCATTCTGAAGAAACACCTTATAAATTTGAACAATGTGGTGCATTTTTTAAACAGCGACACACTTTGGTAATTCATACGAGTACTCATTATTATAAGCATATTTATACATGTCAGCAATGCTTGGAGACTTTTAATAATAGAACCAATTTTTACCGACATATGCGTCTTCATTTACTGAACAAGACAATTCATGTTTGGGATCATAAATAATCTTATAAATCTAACAAATGCTCTCATTTTTTTGTTTTAAACTAATATAACAAAAGTTTTATTATTTTTCCTTAACATTATTTTAAAATATAAGAATTAATTTGATTTTGCTGACAAATAATGTTTATGTTTTTGTCATTTTAAATTTCAAATAGATTTTAATTTAATAAGATGTTGAGAGTCTATTTTCTGCAATTGAAAATGGAGAATATTTTCTTCAATTTATTGAAGCATAAAATAAATGTTCTGATTTGTTGCTTTTGCTTGTAATTTATAGTAGAATAAACTTACAAGTATAATACTTATTAGTAAAATTAAATTAATTCAATTAGCAAAAAATTATCGCAACATGTTATAAAATAGTCTTAACTTTTGAAATCTTAAAATTTAACATTTGTAACATTTAGTTGTAATCAAATTTATAAATAAATTATTAGTAAGCTCAAAATTAATTGTAATTACATGTTATTTCAAAATGTCTGCCCGTTCGAAGAAAAAATTAATTATCTCGGGTTGTATTTGATTTGTTTATATTTGTTTAAACTTATTCATAATTTTGACCGAAAAAAAAAACAAAAGTCGCATATAATTTTATTAACTTTGAAAATCATAGTAAAAGTTTAAAATTTGAAAATAAACAAAATAACTGCCTTGACCGTCCTAGTATTGAAAACATTAAAACAAAAACAGATAGGAACAATGTTTCGAACATTTTTAAACACTGTTTAAAATTTAATTCGAGTGTTGAAAATTCTTGTACGATAAAGAATCGGAAATAAAAACTTGTATTTGAAATTATTATTTGGATTACACATTTCAAAATGTAAACAAAATAGTAAATATCGATTTATACCTTTATCACTGAGAAAAATTTTCTAAATATGTACAAATTATTGTATATAAAATTATAGTAAATTATTTTTCCGTAAAAATTAAAGTCTAAATTATATTACAAATACTTCTCTTATATTTATAATATTGATAAAAATAATAAGAAACGTAAGTTATTTAATTTGTTTTTACAGAACAATTGCAATTGTAAATATTGAACGGCAAGTGATATGTTTAATTAATTTTATTAACAAAAAATGTGATATCTTTTAAAAGCAAGACGTTGTGTACATGTAGAAAAAAAGAAATTTCGTTAAAAACAGTGTTAAGAGTATCTAACTTTGTAAAACAAAAAAATATTGTCAGCCCATTTTTAAACGCTTTTCTTGATCGCTCATATTATGCAAATCAGAAAAATTGTTTGCAAGTTGTAATAAATTTAACTATTTCCTATTACATAGCGATGCTTTCATGTCAATTTCAGCACTATAATCTACTTTTTTTCAATATTTTTTCTATAATCAAAAAGATTTGATTTTACAGGCAAAACACACTCACATAAAAATTAATGAAAAAAATTCATTTTTGTTCAATCGAATACAGTGCCACATGGTGCCTAGTTTGGACAATTTGTATTGAATGTAGCGTTGAGTGAAGGTTTCTTTCTTTTTGTTAAAAATGCATTTTCAACATAAAGTCGCGTGTAATAGTTAGAAAAGTATAAATTAAAAGTTTAAAAATTAGAAACAAATAAATTAGACATAAGCAAAGCTAGAAATAAGTTAGAATTCTTTTTGAGTTCAATTCGCTAAATTGAATATTTGACATATTTATTCATGATACAGAATTAAAAACAAACAGTTACCAAAACAATTTTTCATCATTGGAACAAGTTTGTGTAAACTTTATGTAATTTATAATTCCAGTAAAAGGAAAAAGTTAATAAAATACTGTTGGAATTATTATAACATTGATAAATAACAAAAAATGTTGGTGTAAACATTTTTTTATAATTTCCTTTTTAGAAAAGAAAGTTTAAAAAATAATCTTAACAATTTTTACTTATCCGTCTCAAATTTGCTTTTAAATCGCTCTGAAAATAATAAATAAGTTGCTACAGATATAACAAGCAATCTTTAATATTTCTGGAGTTTTCGTTCTCGTGTTTTTATAATTTCAGCTTGAAGATTAATGTTTTTCTAACTTAAAACAGACGCTGTCAGAAATGTTTTTAATTTTAATATATTTTTAATATACCTTACATTATTCATTTTTGGTATTGTGTATAAAATTTAAGAAAATGTTATAACACGCCTATTTTGAGGTTAGAATGTATAATAAAAACAAAGCGAACACAATTTTTGGAAAAATTCAAGTGTGTTTGTTATATCTGTAGCAACTTATTCTCGAAGTATGTACCAATCTTTCACTATTACCATAAGAGTGATTTTTCTGTTTAAGATAATTTTTCAGAGTTATAATGAATTTTTTACAAATTTGTTCAGTGTTTTTTCCTCATCAAATCTATCATTTTTACACTCATAGAAATATACGTTTTGACTCAAGAATAAAAGAAAACAGAAATATATAAACACTAAATAAACAAAGGTGAAAAGAGGTGAAACGACTGAGCAACCGTTCTTTGTTTATTTCTTGTGTTCATATATTTCTGTCTTTTTTCTTTCTTGAGTCAAAACGGCAGTTCTGAACTCAAAACGTATATTTCTGTGAGTGTATTATTAACAATTCAAAAATCGTTCATTTTCAGATAAAAGATTGCACAAGTCAAAGAACGAAATAGCAAAATTGAATGAACTTTATAATGAACTAAAATGTCTGTAGAGAATGATAATGGCATTTCATACAGAGATCATAATGAAAATTACGGATGTGTGATTTGCAAAAAAACTTCGTCAATAAAGCTTATCTTAAAGAGCATATGTTAATTCATTCTTGTGGAAGAAACTATAAATGTGAACAGTGTCAGGCATCCTTCAAACAAAAAAGGGGTTTAGAAATTCATTCTTTAAGGAGGCATATACAACTAGAAATGCATAATTTTGACGCAACTGGATGAGTGGATTGGGAACAAGCTATATACTTTACATACATGAACTACAATTACCTTTTTTGTTACTATTTAAAGATTAATTTCTCATGAAAGATTTTAAAAAATATCAACAAACAACAGATTTATCATAAACAATTGAAAACCACTTTTTTAGACGCAGTGGTCAACAAATCTTAGACTCTAGTGGACCGATTTATTTCAAATTTTTAGGAGTTATTAATTAATCATACAGGCAGTTAGTACCATAGAGATTTTGTCACATTTTTAATTTATTACTTGTTTATAAACAAAGAGTGTTGTCATGTTTAACTGTAAAATGAAATATTCATAATCAAATGTCGATACTTCTTTTTATAAGTAAACATTTTAAAATCAGCTTATTATACTTACTAGTCAGATCAATTACGAACAAAACCAGAATAATTAGAGACAATTCTGATAAGTACGTAAGAAGAAATCGTGACCACTGCAAATAAAAAATAGTTTTCATTTGTTTACAATTAATCAGTTGTTTTTTAATATTTTTTAAAATCTTTCATAAGAAGTTAATCTTTAAATAGTAACAAAAAGGTGATTTTATTTCATTTATGTATAGTATATAGTTTGTTCCCAATCCACTCATCAAGTTGCCTCAAAATTATGCATTTCTAGGTGTATATGCCCCCTTAATTCATTCTAACCTAAAAAATCATAAATGTGAACTTTGCGGTGCATCATTTAATTATACATTCAATCTAACGAAACATATAAGAATTCACACAAATCAGAAGTTGTATAAATGCCAAATATGCGTTGCATCTTTTAATCAATCAGATGGTTTAACTAAACACATGAGAGGACATTCTGAAAAAAAACTTATAGAAGTAAAAAATGTGATTCTATTTTTGAACAACAATGCACTTATGCAGTTCATATGAGTACTCATTATAATGCGCATCTTTATACATGTCAGCATTGCAAAAAAAATTTAATAATCGAACACATTTTTACCAACATATGCGTCTTTATTACTTGGTTAAGAGAGCTCATATTTTAAAAAACTAGGAATATTTCACATTTAAAATATAATCTGCATTTCTTTTCGAATTTCAAATTTGAGAACTAATTTAAAAAAAAAATTAATTTTTGTTTCTTTAAATGATATTTAAAGAAATGTTGTAAAGAAAACGTGTGTAAAATTGACACAAAATAATGTTGAATAATTATAAAAACATGACATAGATAAAATTGTGTTAATAAAAAAAAACAGTAAAATACAATGTGATACACATTATGACTTTGCGTTGTTTAGATTAGGTTATTTGCCATATTGTTTTGTCGTCTGTTTGTTAAGTTTTTGTGAATTTTCTTGTTGAATTTCTGATTTTTCAACCGTACGTGGTTATGTTTTTTTTGTATCACAGGCATGAATAATGTCATTTACGTTGTATAAATGTGTTATTGAACAATACATTTATCTTAATGAAATTTAATAAATCTTTGTTTTAATATTTATTCTATTGTAAATTCTATTGTAAAGTTTTTAAGTTACATCTGTTTTATCTACTTAACTTGTTT
>JABFPM010002226.1:0-17321 GCA_022817325.1 Idris sp. 1 HC-2018 | reverse complement strand
TTATGATATATTTATTTTCCTAAAATTATTAATGTTTTTACATTTAATAAACTTTCTACTTAAAACGGCCGGAAGCCGTCAATTAAATGGCTATGCTTGACTGTATATTACTTTTTATTAAAACTTATTTAAATTATTATTTATGTTAAATGTATACTTTTCTTCAATGAATAATCATTTTTTAATCAATTTGTACATATTTTTAATTTTATTAAAACAATTTAATATAGTTTTTCACATTAAACAATTCAAACATCTTGAACTCAATAATTTTGATGTACAATTTTAAATATATACATTATACAGATTTTTTTTTTTAGTGAAATGAACAAATTTTGTTATACTTTTTTATTTTGTTAACAATTAATTCAAAAAACATTTTGAAATCGGCGCGAAAATAAACATTCGGTCTTTTTGCTTTCATACAATAATGCTTGCGAAGGAAAAGACTCACTTTTTAAGTTTATAACTAATTCAAATCATTAAAATAACTAGTTGATTATTTAAAAAATCAATTTTTTCAATTAAAGGCTGTTAAATAGTTTTATTCTTCTATAAAATTATATACTAATTAATATGCAAGTATTAATTAAATATATATATTAAGGAAGAACAACATTGTGACGCAACAAAAATCGACTTTTTTGTATTGCATTTTTCTATAGAAAAACATGGGTAAAATAATGTATTAAAATATTATCCCGAAATTCGTGAAAGTTTAAGAATTGCAGCACTTTTTGTGACGCGGCGCACGCCTGTCGCACCGGCCACTCTTATGTTCAAAGCCGTTTTTCTTGAAACGATATTTTTCTTGCTGGTCGTGCATCTGCAGAGCTCAATTGTCAACCAAATGACTTGAAATTTTAACACTATGAATATAAAGCCAGTCATTTCCATTATGCTTAGGAGAATAATTTTATAATACATAGTTTTTTTTATACATAAATAAATAAAACAAAAAAAAGATCGATTTTTTTTGTCCTGAAAGTGCCACTATTTTTAGTAAAAAATATTTTATGTAGCCATTGAAATATATTTTAAGCCAGTTTTGAAATTTTGATTTTAGACAATTCCAGCAACCTATATTATGGGCTTTTACCTTGATTACAGCTGGAGAAAAAAAAATCATAAAAATAGCCTTCATTTTTAAGAAATCACAGTGTTGTTCCCCCTTAATAAATAAAAACAATTATTTATTTATTATTACATTAACCATTTTCATTCTTAGAAAATATTATTCTGCAAGTATAATTAACATAAATGATATTAAAAAGTAATTTTATTTTAATAAAAACTAAAAAATAATCGAGCCTTGATGGCTTTGGCCGTTCTAAATAGGCGCGAAACCCGGCCGTTAATCTTTTGTAGCACCAATTTATTTTTTTCCATTTAAATAACATACATTTTTTTGATAGTTTCAATAAATATTTTTTCCAGACATTAAAGATCGACAAAATAAATTCAGTGAGTTTTATTATCTCATACTTTAGTATAGAAAACTGCAAAAAAAATGTGTGACTTAATTATTTAAATACAAATAGATATGTAAGATCAATAATTATTATGGTTGTTCCAGTGTTCTGATAATGAGGTAAATTCCATTTTACCAAAACAACATGATCTATCATTATGTTATTATCTTGCTATTTGTAAAAGCAAATTGTGCATGTACTTTATAGAATGTCAACAGGTATCTGTAAAATGCTTTGATTTCATTATGACTGTAAATAATTTTATTGTATTACAAGCATTTGCTCAAAAATTATATCAATTTTTGTATACCATTTTACTTTACGATTATTCTTGTAACGATCCTTATATTATTTTTTATTTTTATTATTATGTAATTAGATTTATCAATTTATTTTTTAAGACTCAATTTTTTATGCCCTTCAGCCAAGCGGGTTTTACCTGCGGCGTTATGTCAAGTAAATAAATAAATTATTTAAAGCCTTAAGACTTTATTTTCTGACTATGAATCTGTATTCTGAAGATAATTTCTCACTAATATCTTTTATATAATATTTCAAACTTTTTAAATACATTTGTATGAAAAATGTGAATTAGTTGAAGTAAAATAATTATAGTGTAAAAATGATCATATTAATTCAGGCTTCTAAAATCAAGTTTACCTTAAAAATCAATAGTTCCACTACTTTTTCATATTTAAATGTACACAAAGACGATTTTTAATTAAGTTCTGAGAACCTCGTAACTAGAATACAATTTTTTTGGTCCAATGTAATTTGTCTGGTTCTCGAAACATCGAAAATATTTAATTGAAACTATGTATTAGCACAACTAAGTTGCAGGAAATTTTATTTCAGTTTTTTACACCATAAAACAAAATAACAGGCCACTGAACTTATTTCAACGATCTGAAGTATCTGGAAAAAGTATTTATTAAAATCGTTATTTAAATGGAAATAAAGAATCAGTTGCAAGGAATGCTTCAAATAAAAAAAGGCTCAATTAACTCTTTTAATAAAAAAGTATTTTCTAGATTAAAAATTTGATTTTCATATGTGAATTCGGAAATTGCTTTGTACTAATTTCACAAAAATGACAATAAACGGTTTTTCAGTTTATTGACAATATTTCATATTATTTCGTAATTGAGAGGATGAAAATCTGTACAGGTGATGTAAAAGATCTATTTTCACCTAAATATGTAATAAAAGTAAAAGTAATTTTTGTTACTTCATTTCAATAACAATAATTCAAAAATAAAATAATTTTTTGGGAATCAAACTGGCGGGTAGCCAGTGCTCAAACAAGAGCTATAGGATTTTTTTCGTGTAATTAAAATATATTGGAATTTTTCTTTATTAATTTAATTCCACAACAAATTTTTATCGAAATTCATCGTGAGTTTATTAATGATTATAACCTTAATTAAATTTCGCGGTGAATTTTTATCCAAAAATGAGCAATCGTTAACAACGAAGTAATGATTAAAACATGATCGAGTTTACATTATGCAAATATTAATCAGATACTTATCAAAACTTGATTAAATTTATACGAACCAATGTTTGATTTTAAAGTAAGCTTGTAACATTTCTGCTGCATCATGTCGAAAAATAAAAAAATAATTTTTTGCCAAAATATAACTTAACAAAGAAAACCGATTTGTAGGATTTACGAGCTATTTGTAAACCTTAAGACTTAGTTTGTAAGTTTTGTAAAATAGTTTCAAAGTTTGAATCCTGCAAATCAGATTTTTCTGGTTGGCTTTATTAACATTTTAATCCGCATTTCACAAATGGTATTTTATTAGTTTTTCAAACAATTGTTCAAAATATATTTATTATAAATAATGTTTAATGCAATTAAAATGAATATTTACTTTTATTTATTTTGATCATTTAACTTATTACGCATTTAACCTTCCGAACACCATGATGGATTCTAAATACCGAAGTCCACGCAAACCCCAATACTTATTTTGTCGCGATCTTTTATGTATTACGCTATTTATAAAATTAATTATTTCAATATGATCCTTTTATGATGTCAAAAAAAAACTGAAATCATAATGAATGGATAATTAAACGTATTTTGTTTTAAACTTTTGTAGAAGTTGGGGTCCAAGCGGACCTCACCTGGAACATTAAGTTTTAATTGAATTTATTAATTGAATGAAAATAAAACTATACACATTAAAACATATATAATTAATCACGTACGTTTCATACTTCTGTGGAAGAAAAATATTAATGTTTAGGCTATTTCATATAAAATCTGCAAAAAATGTATTGAACTTAGTTTTGAATTTTATATTTGTAAGCACTTTATTCGTGAATTATATTTTGCTAAATTTAATTTTAATTTTATAATATCAATTAATAAAAAAAATAAATAAAAAATACGACAAAAATGAATGAATTACTTAATTTTAAACAATAAACAATTTTGAAAATTGTAATTAGTGCTGAATCTCAGTATTTGCCAGTAATTGACAATAGTCTTGTCTGAGTTTATATACTTTTAAAAAGTTTAAAAGTAAACTAATATTTAATTTAAAAGTAGTTTATTGGGATGACTATATCGCCTGATCAGAATAAGTTTTTCATTAATCAATTTCTATTTAATATATATTATACATTTTTAAAAAAATGTTAATTATATAACTTTATTGTGACTCTTTCTTTATTTTTTGTATGTATTTGTATGAGTAAATTTGTTAAATATAGCTTCATATAAAATGTAAATAATTAATTGGATGCTTTTCTCGTTAAAAATAAATAAATAAATAATTACAAATATGTAGTAACTTTTGTGTGCATAATTGTATTAGTACTCGGAAGATTAAAAAAGCTTTTTATTTTAACTACAAAATTATAATATTTTTTCATCAGTATATTGAAAATAATCAAAATCATGCATAAAATAATTTGTATCACTTGTTCAATCACTATTTTCATCTAATAAATATATTGTTAACATTGAATGAATTTCTTAATAAAAAAATAATATAATAATTATTTTCAGCCAAATAATACTATAAAATTGTATTTATTTGGTCAAAGAGATTTCAGTTTGATGACGCTGTGGCGCATAACTGACACCTTCTTCAGGACTTACAAATATGTATTAATATATTATCTATGTATTTGTCAATCTATTAGAATATTAATAAATATTTGTAAAACTTGAGGAAAATGTCAATTAGGTGCTGAAGCGTCGTAAAAATGTAGCATCCTTGGCAAAATAAAATTTTACAGTCTATTCTGGTCGAAAAAATGTAATTTTATCTAAACCTTTGGCGAAAATACATGAATAATAAAAAATAAATAATCATAAAAGTACAATAGCAATACTAAACGGGATATCACAGCATATCGCATAATTCACAATACTAATAACAGTCTTATTTCTTGATTAAAGTATACGTAATCATTTCCGTGGGGACAACATAATAAATGTATCACTTATGGGAAAATAAGAAAAGAAGGGACATGAATTCAACTCGTTACATGGTCAACTTTACCGCAATCCATGACAAAAGGAATTAATTATCGAACACGTCATATAATCTCTTTATCTGTATATTAAACGAGCAATGGAACTAAATTTAACTCAATATTAAAAATTTTAAGAGTATTTCCTTGAAGCACACGTCATTCTTTTATTCACTTCTTCTCTAAAATTTTCACACATAGTAAATACAGTGCCAGTTTATTTTACTTTCAAAGTGTATAAATATAAAACTTGCGCTTCGCATATCTCTAGATTTATAAGTTGTTCAAGCATGTAAATAATGTAAAATGATTGTAGCAGAAAAAAAATTTACAAAATTATTTTAACAGATTAGTTATTAACCATTATGGATGTATAAATTTTGTCAATTAATGTATATTGATACTGTGTGTAAATGTATAGAAGGGAATTATTCCAATATATTATATCTGAATTAATATAATTCAAAACCATCAACTAGTTTGCAATTTACATAATACAATCTATTTACATTATACTTATTTATATAAGAACATCTCTGCAGAAATCTTTTTATGTACATTAAACATGTTTCTAAATCAATAGGTACTATATAAGCAGACATCTATTTCTCACAAGATTTTTTCAAAAATAAACTTGAAAAATAATACATTATGATAATCGCGTTTAGTTTTAATTTAATATTTTATTCATTTTGCTTTATACATTTTTTCATGCATTTACTTATTTAAATTAATTTATTATTTCTGGATCATATTAAAAACATTGAGACCTCTTAATACTGAAATTTATAAACTGATCATCTCTTTATATATTTAACATTGAACTTTTTACAATTAGTAGTTTTAAAATGACTTAATTTCTTAAAATATTAATATACATATAAAAAAAATTTTTTTTTAATTGAAAGAAAAATTTATGCAATCAAATTTATTTTAATTGGCTCAAAAAAAATTCTTATAGTAAACATTAATTAAATTTGTTATAGAACAATTGCAACTTCTTGTATTATTGGAAGTCAGCAACTATAAATTTCAATTTTTTATTTTTTATTTAGGTAAAGAAAAAAGCGCTTTAGCAGCAAAATGAATGTTCTTTTCAAAATAAAATTAATTTATCGTCTAAGTATTTTAAAATTTCAAGTTAAATGAAAATTACTTTCAAAAATTCATTTTTTTATAATTTCTCCGAAGTTAAACAATAATAAATAAGACTTTTAAAAATTAATGGTTATAAATGAAAAGAATAGTCACGACTATTTATCTATATTTTGAGAAAATGACATTTGTTCTATTTTATAAGTATTTTCACTGAATATATGAAAGTTGCAGTTTCAGTTTTTTTCAATTTTTTTACGAGACAATTTCAAAAGTATATTTTATTAAATATTTTTTCACGTAAAAATATTCTATTTTAAAAGCACTTAAATAATTTCCACTTTACTCAATTTCACTCAATTTTCAGTTAACCACACTCCATCGCAGTTATTTTGCAGGGCTTTAAAATTTGCACTATTTGTCTTAGAGATAGTTCACATAAACAAAAAAATAAAAATCACAACCAAATTTACTTTTTATCAAAAGAAAAATTATATTTTCATAATCAGACTTCTCATATGAAAAGAGAAAAAAAAATTAATAAACTAAGTTACTTGAAGTCTTTGATGTTTCAATGCTCGGCACTGTGCAAAAATCAATAATCTATTTCACTGTGGCTGAGAGAACTACTAATAATGAAAAAAGGGGAAAAAAAAACAAAAAGAAGAAATGCAGATCGCGAGATGGGATATGAAAGAAAATAAAGGTGTATATTGAAAAGGAAATATACTTACGAGGTTGAAATATGCCATGATGTCGTTGCTCTTGATACCGCGAATTATTAACTTATATCAGCATATGACACTAAGTCGACAGTGTTCATCGATGTCGGCTAGACTTCTTTTTATAAGACAGAATATGGTGAATGCAGTCCCACCTAGAAAACGGACTTTTCCTGTCTGTTTGCGCGCATACCTTGCCGATAATAATAAGGTGTATTGTTATCATGATATAGAAACGAGCATGTGAGGACACGCATTGTGAAACAAAATAATTAGATGGCACCGATCAGCTTGGGTTTTATTCACATTAAAGCTGCCATCAACACTGGTCTTAAGTTTCGCAAATACGACAATTACAATCATTATCATATTACGTCATGTCATAGTCAACTAAAGGCAGCAAGTTTGGGTAACTTTAGGCTATGCTAGTGTCCTACTTGCCGTGCCACTGAATTTGCCAATGGCTTTCATTCGGTAATGATACTCTCTTTAGAATCCGTGTCAATGGCTCAAACTATCATCTTTGATGAAACTTCATCAAATTTCACACATTTAGAGATGGGGTCAAATGAAAAGACAAAAATGTAATTTAATGTATCACTTTGATAATGTGCAAAGATAAATTTATAGAAATGGCTTAATCTTTTCAAACATTTCAAGCGGGTTTAAATGTCAACATGCATCAAGCTTAATGTAATTAGTTTTCTGTATGAAAATTTAATAAAGATAATCTAAATTAAATTTACTTTCGATTAATGTACAATTATATTCTACTGTTTGTATTTATCAAACGATCTTCGATTTTGGATAATACTAGAATTACCTTAATCGGTTAATTTGAAAGTTATTCAATGGTCAATCAATAATTTTCATGAATAGCAAATAGCGTAAATAATAATATATATTTTATCAAAGCATCCATTAATTTGTTAGATCAGCAGAATTAGGAATAATTAATATTTTTATTGTGTAGAAAACAAATTGTTATTTATGACCGACGTTATTTTATGCTTTTATCAAAATATTATTTTATTTCAAATTCAATTTCAGTTACTTTCACAAGAACTGTGAGAATTATTGTTATTGACAATTTGAAGAAATATATTTGCAAAAAATCTGTCATCTACATGCTTAAAAATTAATAATATTTTTTGTTATTCTGTTTATCTTTGTAATTCGTTCTATTATCTCTCAACTGAGTGTACAATTTTATCTGAAATACTGTATTTAATTAAACTGTTCTGAGAATATGTTTAATTTTATTTAAATTATGTAAAATAAAAAATATACTCTCGTAATCAGCATCTGTACGAAAGTAATAGTTGTTATACAAAATAAACAGTATGAATCAATGTGTAAGATCTGCAAGTAATACTTGTTGCCAGATTTATATAAAATTTGAGTAAATTTTTAATAAAAAGCTTTGCATAAATTTATTGTAAATATTTTGCATAATTTTAGACATTGAGAGATAGAAAATTTAAAGTTATTGATTATCTGAATAAAAAAAATTATAATCAGAATCAAGACAACAGAACTGCTTCGGAAATGCGATATTGATTGAAACTACTTCAAATATCCATAATCGCATCCGGAATAATTAACATGAGGCAAATCAAAAGTGGTTGTATTGTAAACATCAAAATTAGTATGATATTTAATTTAATTGAAGACGAATCAATCTTTACTAATAAAAATATGAGTTGTAGATTTCAACACCTCACGATGTTTCATCACTTTTTGTTTAATGAGTTTTTTGCAAAAAGTATCTAAATTTTATAAAGAAAGTGTCTATTTGCCCACCCACACGTTCATCCACATTTACAAAATTTTTTTGGGTTATAAACAGCAATCAAAACTAATATTAATAGTTCTCGTTTTTTCTATATAATTGTCATAAACATTGACAAATTACGTGTCTTATTAACGAAATTATATGCCATCTCAGAAATTTAAAAGAAGTTTGAAATTAATTAATAAAATTATCAAAAAGAAATTAATAGAATCATTCGAAATAATTCTAAAGGGATTCAAAGAATAAAGTTTTTGATTAAAGATTAAAGAAAAATCATAACGGATGATTTAACAAAATATTGCAATGTTAAAAACTAGTTCAGACATAAAAAAAGAGTGTGGTTAAATCAGTGATATTTTTCGTCAATGCTGTGATTAGTGGAACTTAATTGTGACAAATTATCACGTGACTTTAACAATCAAGTTCCACCAATCACAGCACAGATAGAAAATGTCACTGACGGAAATTTAATTACACTTAAAAAAAACCGATGCGACATCCCACCGCGGTCAATGGAAAGTAAATGAAAAATTTTGGCGACGGAGTTCGCACTAAACAATGGAGAATGCTCCTCGGAGAAGCTTTAATCGTTTTTTAATATTTTTGCTCGATTCTTATGATAAAAATAAAATCTAACATCAGACTTGTTAATTAACAACGCAAATGAAAAGAAAAAAACGAAATTAAATGATGAAAGTCTCATAACATTGTATCTTCACAATAGTAGCAGCTTTGTTTTAATTTTGTATGCAAATTTCACTTTATCAATCAGTACAATTAAAAAATTATTAAAGGAAGTTAAAGATCTCCTTAATCACATAATTTTTAAAGCTGGCTGCAGTTGTGAATGAAACAAAATCACAAGATAAAGAAATTATATGTTGAACAACAAATAAGTTTAAAATTTTTCAAAATCCTTTCGAAAAACTCAATACTGATTGTCTCCAATTCTTTTTACGCTATTTAATATTCAGTAATTAATTACTCATTTATTATAGCTCAAATGAAAATCTTAAAATTATAGAAATCAATAATTAATTACTGAAATTCAGTAATTCCTTTTTTACTGTGTAGTAAAAATTTATTAGAGCTCGCTCTGATTGTAATTAGGGGCCTGTAAAGGCAACCATTTCTTGTCAGATTAATTAATGATAGCTCCACAAATTTATTGATTAAGGATTTACAAAAAAGAAGTTTTCTTTTATTATTGCAAAATAGCAAAAAATATCTCCGGCTTGGAATCCGGATAGTTTAAGTAAGGAACTATATTTAAAATTGTATATAACTAACATATTGTTAGTGCATAAATGCATTAGCAAGCGTAGAATTATATTTCTCTCTTGACACCTATAAAATACTGTTATCTCAGCCTCGCTTGATCACGAATAGAGTTAATTAGTATGCTAACGATAAAAAAGACATATAATTTATTTGTACAAAATTGAATTATTAATGTATACTCTTATGTATATGTTCTTATTAATATATATTAATAAAATGAAGAGCAACAAAAATTTAAGATATTAGTAACAAAATTTCATACGAAATTATGTATTGTTGATAAGAACCACTTGATTTTTTCTTTATAATATACAAATATTTTATTAGCTATGAAATTAACAGTATTTCAACAAACTCGTAAACATAATCTTTGTGTTCACAGTAACACTGTATGCAATATCGTGTCAATGTCTCATTTTATTAGAGCTTCTTTCATTTATATAAAAGTACATTTCAACTGTATTCTAAGAATTAATTTAGTTAAGAATATTGTAAAGTTTTGCTGTACTAGTTTACATCTTAAAATAATGCTATGTAAAGATTGAATATTTATTATTATTAATCAAATTATTCAACTGAAATATTACTTAATATGCATTATTATCAGGGTGAAATAACTTACAAAAATGTCAATTTATAATTAAGTTATTTGTGTCAGAGAAAAGTATGTCATAATTAAATTACTTTTTTTTTGATGCTCTTAATGTTCACTTAACTCATAAATTAAATTAAGAATATTGAAGATTTTTTGTAAAAATAGTTAAAAAAATGTCAATTAGTTAATAAAGAATAAGATATCACTAACTAGAACAAGAATAAACACTTGCTAATTTTAGTGTTGTTAAATCGAATTCTAACTAAAATGTTGCTTGTTTCGTACAATAACAATTATTTTCATTATAATCCACAATGTGAGTGGAATTCCCGTTTCGGGCTTGCTAAATCAATCGTCGATTTAATCAATATACTGGATATTGTATATGAACAATAGCAGCACTCTGTTAAGATGTATCATTGACCACTATAGTCGTATGCATATTACGATTGTCATACTAGTTGTGCTAAACATTGTACTTTAAAAATAGTTTTCGGAATAAGAAATGCATGATAAAAGACGTACCTTAAATCTAAAAAACTAAATGAAATTAAAAAAAGCACAAATTAAATTAGGAACAAATCAATTGAAATTAACAACAAAATTTAATAATTATATGAAAAATGTGCATTAAAATTCAATTAAAAAATATAGACATGGCCGTATTACCTGATTCGTAGGCCTTAATCAAATTCAGTATAGGGCTCTCATTAAAAAAAATTAAACTCCAAGAAATCAGGGTTTAACTTCAAGAAAAAGTACTGGCTTTTATACACTGAGGAAGATACATAATATATTACACTGCCAAAAAAGATGTCTGAATTTAATATTGTTTTGTCTCTAAATAATAATTTGCGATTTCTAAAATTTGGGCGGTTAATTCAGGAAGTCGAGTTATTATATATAAATCGAAAATTTCAACCCACCAGCTTCATTTCTTCACAGGGTTGATTTTTGGCTCATACCTCCCAAATTGATGAACTTTGTCTTGCTATTAATTCTACGTCAAAAATCCCAGACATATTTGTTTGCTCCGAAACCTTCAAAATGATTTCCTCAACTTTTTATCACATTGATAATTGTGATAAATATTTTGCTAATAGTGATATAAATGGGAATGATTTATATCTATAAGGACATTGTGTAATAAAATAAAAACGAAATAAAAAATTAATATTAACTTTCTGATCAAAAATCAAAGTACTAATAACTACCTGAGTAATTATTATCAATTCAGATATAGACGTTTATGGGTGTACCAACAAGCGGGACTGAAAATTCACAAACATGTATTGATCACATTTTTGAGAAAATTTCGGATAATACCACTATTATACCGTTAGTGTGTGATCTTAATATAACAGACCTTGGTTGACCGTAAAGCTTTTAACATTGTTTTAAACCAAATACACTTTAAATTATTAATTTAAAAATCACTCTAATGATATAAAAAAAGCAAAATACACTAGACAGAAAAAAGGCCACCTAGTTAAAATCAAAATTTAAGCCACTTTCAAGACGTCGTAACTTCTGTAATTTTCATTGTAATTGAAATTTTTTTTTAGATTAAAGCTTGAAGTCTCAACTTTTAGATGCATTTGCGAAAAAATAAAATTTTTTGTTGTTTATGCAAATACCTTGTAAATAAAAAGATTTTTAGGTATGGAAACTTTACCAACTTTCCATGGGTGTATGGGAAAAATTTGCCGCACAACCTATGGTTTTCATGATGGTTTCTAAAAATTCATTTTTTTCTTAACAAAATGAAAAAAAAGGTTTTTCCATGTAAAATGGCCATTTTACATCCAATTGAATTTTTCATTGCATTTTCGCATCTTTTTCATAGAGGGGCAAAACAAAGCCAGTCACTTTTGCTCTAAAATGATTGGCTTTTTCAGACTATGGCTTTTGCGTCAAAATGGATTAATTATGACATGGTTTGTGTAGTAAAATGACAGAGTATTGGCAAAGCTATGGCAAAGTTATGGCAAAGTTATGGCAAAGCTATGGCAAATTATGCTATGGCCATGCTTAGCCTTACAGTAACATTTTATTATTATTCGTGACCACCAACATTAGCGTTACCCGATGTGTACCACGAGGAGGTTGTTGGTCGGATTTTACACATCATTGGCCCTGAAAAGGGCCGTTATAATTTAGTACCGAGTGTTGCCACCACGCTGCCTTATCACTTCTCGTAATCGGTCAGGCATATTGATGCTGGCTTTAATTTGTTCTTGGGGAATTTCGTTCCAAAGATGTACCAAAGTGTGACCGAGTTGTTCAAGAATTGTTGGCGGTCGTTCCAAATCTCGCAAAGCTTGTCCCATCAAATCCCAGACATGTTCAATTGGATTTAAGTCTGGACTCACTGGTGGATGCGGAAGAACGGTTATGTTTTAATTCCGTAAAAACTGCCTGGTGTTATTAGCTGTATGACGACGGGCATTGTCATGCATGAAAATAAAATGTTCACCATAACGCCGCCTCAAAGGAAGAATGAAAAAACCAATTCCGTGCGTGAATTAAGGAGACCGCACCCCAAACCATAACGGCCGGAACCTGGTCTGTGATCAACATTGCCCGTTCCGCGATAACGAGTAAGAGTTTGTTGAACAGCGCAGCGCGAAATTCCAAATTGTTCAGCAATGCGTCTCTGAGAAACACCTTGCTGACTCAACGCAATAACCTGACCATTTACGAAATCTGCGGACCTTTTTATAGATTTGTCCCATAGTTATAGCGGATTTCAAATATAACAATTTTTAATAAAGTGTCCAAGAACTCATGGCGGGTAGTGTATGTACGTGAAACTTTAAAAAAAATATTAAATACCTATATGACTCCAAATTTTAAGATTCTTCACCGTAAATTGGCCAAACAAATTTTCGGGATTTTCAATAATAGACCGGGAAACGGTAACGAAAAGTGTACCTTATTAACAACACGATAAACCCTTTTTGGAATGATAGCTAGCGTTATTTTGTATGAGAATTAGATTTTGATGCTCTAATGACGAAAATAAACATTTACATTTCGGTGTCGCTACACATCCGCCATAATTAATCTAAAATGTCATTTTCAAATCATTTTTTTAAACTAGTACAGTCATTGACATTAATATCTGCATTGTCTATTTTTGTTTTTTGTTGAATTTCAGCAGGATACCCAGACATCTATTGGAATCACGGTGATTCTACAATGATATCACAGGTACGTCAAAAATTTGTCAGATGTGTAACACATGTGAGAAACTATTTTCCTCTCAAGGTTTACAATTTGTGATATCGTTGGTGATGTCATAGCGCAGTGTGGCTTCTTCATCTCACGTCACTGTGACGTATCTGTGACAACGTTGTGACATCACCACTGATATCACAAATTGTAAACCTTGAGAGGGAAATCACATGCATAACACATCTGACAAATTTTTGACAAACCTGTGACATCACAGTAACATCACCGTTATGTCTGGGTAAACAAAGATAAAAAAAGCAGGCATTAATGTCAATGATTGTACATGCACCTTAATTAAAAGTCTAACAGTAAATTTTATAGAAATGAGTAATTTGCATGACAAAAGTTAGATTTTGATTGTTTATTGACAAAAACAAGTACATCATACTGTTTTGATGTCGCTAAACACCCGCCACACTCCCCCCAAGATGTCATTTTTTAGATTGGGCCATATATCTAGTACAATTTTTTTTGGAATTTGTCATGTGTAAAATAAAATCACTTATGTCTTATATCTATTATATTCCGCACTCTAATCATGTCTAAAAAATTGTTATTTTTTTTAAAATCAGGCCTTTTTGCAAATATATTTTTACTTTTGAAACCAAATTAATCTTGAATAGAAAAAAGTAGTCTAACTTAAAAACTGTAAAAATTATAATAAATTATTTTTAAATAATAATTTTTAATTCATCTGACTTGAATTACAAATTTTATTTGTTTAATATAAACGATTATTTTTCACTTTGTTTTATTTCAAACAAAAAGCAACAGAAACTCTATTCCTTTGGCCAATATTATTAACAGACATTTCCGTCGTATTGCAATAGTGCTGATCCGAGAAATTTGCCATCAGCACAAGTGACTTTTGAAAACGGCTCCGTGACATTCGGCGCTTAACGAAAATCCCATTTCCTTGATCACCATAATGGTCAGCCCAGTACTCCCCGCGGATTGTACAAGATCGCGTGTCTCACATTTAGTGTACTATCGTCGTGACTTGCACAATTGTGCAGGATTATGGCAAATTGCACAAGAGCATGTACGACCCACACCTCTCAAGATTTAGCCGGTGCAATCGACAAAGAGCGTTAGGAACGTCGAAAGAATTGTCAACAGCACTTTATACTCGTGATGGCATGTTATCGAAAATCTATAGCGTTATGCTTGCGAACCTTCTTGTGGTTTCTTACAAGCCAGAGATTGAAAGGAGAGCTTTCGTCTTTTGCTATATAATATGGAAATAAGATTTCCGCGTTCCTGGAAGAACATCGCTTGCCATGATAACTATGTCATAATCAAAAGCTTTTCTGATCGAAGTCAATAAACTTACAACGCGTGAAAAGAAAAATTTACAACTTGATTTACAAAAATTTCTTAAAAATCATATATTATTGTATCCGAAGCAGAAGTAGAGTTTATTTCAACAACCATCAGTAGACATATATTTTAATAATAAAATGAAAAAGTGCAATTTCTTTAGAATTTCATCATGTTTAAAGCATTTAAAATTTGAGAGTTTACTTGCAGTAAAATATATATCAAACATATTTATATTAATATCCCTGAAATAAATTAGTAGGACAAACTAAAGTTTAGTGCAATTGAATCTTTTAGTACCTATGGACCTGCTTCATTAATTAGTTATATTAACCAGAAACTTAGTTACAGTTGCTAAGCATAATATAATTAAACCAATTCATGGGTCGAAACTTGATAAACTTTGTTTATTATTTATATTAAAAAACGAAACTAACAAAGATGTATTTATATATCTATGAAGATTTGGCGACAATTTTTCCAATCCATATTCTTCAATGGCCGTTTTTTCCAAGAAATTATTTGTTCCAATAGACAATTTTTCCAAGAAATTATTTGTTCCAATGGACATTTTTTCCAATAAACTACAAATTTAAACTAAAATTATTTAAATTAATCATATTATCTGCAGTCAAAAATTGAATTAAGTTACAAATTTTAATTTGTAATTTATCGACCGATATTTAATTGATAAATTTATAATTAATTTAAATAAATTTAGTTTGTATTCACAAACAAATTTCTCTATTTCATTTATTTATTTATTTACTACAGTATTAGTGTAGTGCAGAATAATAATGGCTGAACTAATTCACGCAGATGGAAATAAAAATTCTTTTTTATCTTATGACGGGTTTTTATATTATTACCATTCGTGACCAAAAGATCATACGACCTGGAGATGTAGAAAACACGCTGAATGTGATACGCGAGCTATCACAGTAAATACGGAAGACGGAGTGGAAGTTATAAAAGCAGGTTGACACGATCATGTACCAAATTCTGAAGAAATTACAAGTAAAAAAATTGAAAATCAAATAAAACGTAAAGCTGCTGAAAATTCGAAAGCTCTTCCAGCTCAGTTACTGGCTACTTGCCAGAACGCAGGAATCTGATAAAAACTGTATAATGTGTAAAACAGAGAAATATACATTCTAATTCAATATCATTGAGTGAATTAAAAAGTTTGCCGGATGATTATCAAACAACGTTTTCAGACGAAAGAATTTTTCTGTACTATTCTTTAAATGACGAGGATTTTGATTCTTATAATCTCACTCTCAAATATAGACTCCCTGCCATCTGTGGGTAATAAGAAAAACGACTTAAATCCATTTTTTTGCATTTCAAAATATGGCAGGTTAAATGTGTATTGTTTTAATTTTTTTAAGGGATTTATTTAAATATTCACTGTAAAATAAAATTGTTTCTTGTTACTTTGAATAAAATACTTAGGCATTATTTGTTTAAAATTAATTATTAAATGATAAAATAGTTTAATCAATGAAAAAAAATATATTTAAGGACTTAAGTGATTTTGCAAATTTCAGTTTTTTCATGAAAAAACATTATATGAATGAAAAATAATATTGCTAAATAAAAGAGAAATTAAAAGACATTTCTATATGCTTTTATTTTAATTTTAACAAAAATTGGAGTTAAGTCGTTTTATCTGTGACTCACAGATATAAATGTATATTAGGAAATCTGTTAATTTTCCGGAACCAAGCTAGTTTCGCAGAAACAAAGTATGCCACAACGATGGGGCAATGTAAGCTAAACCCTGTATTCTCTTTATATTATTCAAAAAAGAACCGCCGTTGCGGCTCAACATTTTACGAAAAAAATTATTAAATCCTTAAAAATTAAAATCTTGACAATTTCGAAGGGGGCCACTTTTTTCCATAGGCCAAAAAATTAAGAAAAATTTGGTCCCAAAGATATGCCTTCAGTCAGAACTGTTTCGATTTTTAAGAATAACATGAAATTCTCTGTAGTATTGCTCCTATACACATTCAAAATAATTATTTTAAAAATTAATTATATAATACTTATTACTAGTTAACAATTATCAAATTTGAATGAGAAATATATTTCAGACCTTCTTTGAAATATCGTAACTTCACCTTTTCTCTTTATATAATTTTCATTTTTCTAAAAAACTAATATTAAATCATTTAAAAAATAATAATAATTATAGTAATTCTCTAAAAAATAAATGTATAAGTCAAAAATAGCTTAATAATGAAACAATTATATTCAAAACCTAATATAACAAAATTTATTTGTTTATTATAATTTTTAATTAAAAG